>JASSUY010031284.1:0-20756 GCA_032466535.1 Forpus xanthops | reverse complement strand
CTTAAGACCATCTAGTTCCAACTCCCCTGCCATGGGCAGGGATACCTCCCACTAAACCATGCCACCCAAGGCTATGTCCAACCCGGCCTTAAACACCGACAGCGATGGAGCATTCACAACTTCCCTGGGCAACCCATTCCAGTGCCTCAACACCCTTACATAAAGAATTTCTTCCTCAGATCCAATCTAAACTTTCTCTGTTTAAGTTTGAACCCGTAAAGCTAAGGAACACTTGCAGTGGCTCTTATAATGTAAATAATATTTGCTGATGCAAGGTAGCAGAAATTTCAGTACCCAGTAAGCCTGCTAAAAATTGTTCATAGCACTACCTTTTCATCTACTCCACATACTCCAGAAGACTGAGATATTGTTTCTCTTCCCACCATTAAAAAATCAGTAGGATGATTACAACTGTGATTTGAATTGTTCTGCTGCCTTAATAAGGTAAAGCAGGTATGTCAGCATAACATGACATTCTTTTACACGGATGTTTTGTCAGCCTTTGGAACTTGACAGCCAGTTCATTGTGCCTTTTTAGGACCCACTAATGACAAAGATCAGCTCTTTAAAGGCAGTGGCAGCAAATTTTTAGTGAAAGTGATCAAGTGATTAACCTGCTCATTACAGAGTGAGAGTGTTTGCATTATCTGCACAGCAGAGCTGAAATGCATGTAGCAGCTCTGATTTGTTTATTCTTAATATGACTAAGTAACCATGGTTCAAATCTCAGTATTTAATCGATTGAACTATGGATCAATATACTATTCCACTGAACTTAAACTTCAAGCAGACAAGACCTATCGAAGCCTTTGATTAAAAAACCCTTTCTTGTTTGAGGCCAGTACTCCAGGTGGGGTCTCATGAGAGTGGAATAGATGGGATGAATCCCCTCCCTGGACCTGCTGGTCACAATCCCAGGCTTTCTGGGCTGCAAGTACACACTGCCGGCTCACAGTGAGCTTCTCATTGACCAGCATCCTCAAGTTCTTCTCCTCAGGCCTGTTTTTAATCCATTCTCTGCCTAGCCAAACCACTCTGTAGTGGTGCTTGGGCTTGCTCCGAATCAGGTGCAGGACCTTGCACTTGGCTTCGCTGAAATTCATGGGGTATGCATCAGTCGCCTCTCCAGCCTGTGAAAGTCTCTCCAGATCCTATCCTTTCCCTTCAGCACTGTTGACTCCACCACAGCTTGGTGTCATCAGCAAACTCACTGAGGGTGGACTCAAACCCATTGTCCATGTTGCCGACAAAGATGCTCAACAGTGTCAGTCCCAACACCAACCCCTGAGGAACGTCACTTGTCACTAGTCTCCACTTAGCCATGGAGCTGGTGACCACAACTCTTTCTCAGTGTGAAAGTCAAACCTCCTGTTTGGGATTGCTTAAATAAACTGGCACAGATTTCCAGCCATGGGTGTCTGCAGCTCAGGACCAGTAAATATAGCTTCCAGAAAACCTCTTGTCTGGTTTGGAAGTGCAGGACACAGGTGTCAAGACAGGATGCTGGGTCAGAAAAGGAAGTGGTGTGACTCTTCCAGACAAGACAGAGATGGAACCAGGAGTCCTTGGCTACCAGCCATGGTCCTCTCCTGACTCACATTGTGACTAAAGCCACATCACCCCACCACACTGCATGGTCACAGTGCTCTGAGGAGTGGGATGAGCTGTGACTAATACAGGTAGAAGAAAATGCAAGCCTACCTTCCTTTTTTTTTCACCTCCAATAATACACAGAAAGCCCTTGAAATCCTAAGCGCTCTCCAAGTCAAAGCTATGCAGGAATATTTGAGCTGTAGTGGGGCTTTGAGTTTTTCTGTTTGTTTGGTTTTAATTTTCATTCTTTTGTTTGTTTGTTTTTTTCTTTTCATCTGGATGGAATGAATTGAAAGTGCTGCTTAAGAAGAAAATAAAGATGCAAAACTGAAGAAGCGTTGTAAGTAGGTGTATTAATAAACAGGCTCCTAATTTATTATCTTTGATGGTATTCGGTACTATTTTAAATAGTCTCAAAAGATTCACAAACATACAGCAGGTCATATATAAAATCCCCGATGAAGCAATTTAATGCTAAATTAAAGCTGAAACTAGGTAAGCCCAACTCTTGGGATCTTGGGTATTTTCAAACACTAGAATAGAATCAACGCTACCCAAGAACACTGATTTTCAGATTTTTAAATATTTGTTTCCTAAATGAAATAGAGCAGGTTTAGCTGGTTCTTACAGCTTAGCAGGAAACAATTGAATTTCCAAGCCAATTGTATATTGACAGTTGGCAACAATGGTTTTACTTTATAAAAGGAGAATGGGAAAATAGTTGGGCATTTCTGAAATGCTTCCAGAAAATTTCCTTTGAGAACACAGTCAGGGAAAAGTATACAAACAAGCATTAAACATGAATGTAATTTAATAAACATTCACTCAGCTATATGGTGTGATAAATAGGCAATAAGAACGTAATACAGGCATTTAGCTTTCAGCTTCCAAAGGAGATGGAAGCTAAAACAATAATACTTTCATTAGACTCTCCTGCCTGGCATCAAGAGCCAATTTCTACCTATTAATATGGATTTCTATTACCTGCCTTGTGAATACTGTTAACCCATTTATCAAGCAAGAAGCCGTAACTTTGTCACTTATTACAAGCAGAAGGGGAGCAAGATTGCTAAACCATGTAACATTAGAACATCAGATTAAATCATTTGACCTAGAAGATAAAAACATTCCACTTGCATTTAAAAAGGAAAAAACCTCAACCCAGCCCTGCTCTCATGACAGTTACCGAGACCTTCTGCAGGATCAACTCTTTTCTTCTGTGTCAGAAGAAAAAGAAAAAATAAACCAAAAAACTCAATGTCTGCAGACTAATTGTGAACTCAGTGCGTGTGTAATTAAACATGCCTCATTGGGTCCCTTGGTATGTCAATAGTGTGTAGGAGGAGGCTGATTGAAGTTAAATGGCTCAAGTCTTACTGAACATTTGCCCCTTTCTGTGTCCTCTAAGCAAAGCATCATTTAACAGAATAACCTCTGCCAGATATGAGGCACTTGCAATGAAGTGTTTATTGCTCAGATTAAAGGGGTACCCAAAACACACCAGGCACTTATCTAAGTGCAGAGAGAGGCGCTGGGGTAGGTCCTTTCTTGGCTCTGGATTTACACCCAGAGTAAATGTGCCCTCTGAGCACGAGCTGCCCTCCTGCTCCCTGCCCCCCACGGCTGGGGAGATGAATGGAGGGACTATGGTGCTATGACACGCACGCATCTATTCATCGTGTTTGTTGCTAGACACGCTAAATTCCCACTTTCCCACAGCGCCCAAGTCTTCTTGTCCTCACACCCGGTTCTCAGCTGCAGGAAGCTGCACTCAGCAGCTAATGGGTCCAAATGAGCATTAGGTGCTCCCTCATTATCTCACTGCTCCACCACTCATCTTCTGGTAGAGTGTTAAGACCATAAAATTTTTCTTGCTGTTCACACTTGATCAGATTATAAAAACATGTCTGCTTCCATGCCTATGATAAAAGCTCCACAATATGCACCTTAGCTGCTTCCCCTGGAGCAATGTCCCAGGAGTACTTATATTCCTCCCACTCTATGCATCTCAGCTACAGATGCCAAAAATACTTAAGACCTCAATCCGCAAAGGAGACAGGATCTGGTAAAACAGCAGAATGTCAGCAAAGTCTCTGAAGTTACAATACTTCAAATTTTCTGGTCTCCAACCAATGCAGTCATTGAAGATATGTGATTCTTCAACTGGGATGTCCCAGCTTTCCTTGCCTCATTCTCCACTGCTGTCACTCACACTTGACTTTGACAGCTTGGTGTTGGTTCACCCTACTCCCCTGCTATACCAATGTGTTCCTTTTGGTAAGCTTTCCACATCCCTGGCACAGCAGAAAGCTGCCTGCCTCACATGCTCCAGGGGAGCTAAGTGACCTCCAAAACACCTATTGAGGAAAAGGTATTTCTCTATTCCTTCTTTGAAACGTGGCAGTGATCAGTAAGTTAGGAGTTACTCAGAAGCCATTGAGCAATCAGGCTGCTCATTATATTTCTCAATTACATTATTACCATGAGTAATTCTCAGTGCAGAACTACAGGTTGGTGAATCTTACACCCTTTTCAAAGGGCTGGAAGAAGTACTGCAGCTTTGTGAAACAGGGTTTGAATTCCTCTCATACTTTCAGGTAGTCATTTTATCATGTATTTTCCCTCTTTGCACGTTGCAAGTTCATCCATACCTATTTCTTCTCAATGGTCCTTTAATCCTTTTCTGTTTGTGCTGCAGCTCAGCACAAGGACGGGTGTGTTTCTATAAGCCATGTACTCAGAAGGCTCTATCAATATGCATGCATAGTGCAAGGAAGAAACATATTTCTGCTGAAGAAGAATGAGAAGCTGGGGTCAGGCATTTTACATTTTAGCCAGGTTTTGATAAGACATATTAGGAATTCATAGGGCTTTGATCATTTTCAACAGCAAGAGGATTAGACCCTACACTTACAAGAGCAAGAACATCAATTGATAAATGAAATATGTGCCATGCTGAAATACGGTAAAGCACCTGAAAGACATAACGTACTGTCTGATAAGAACACTATAAGCACTTTCAAATTCAACCCAGTGATGACTTGCCGAGTCAGTGCTTCATTTGTCTGGCAGAGCCAAAATTACAATGGCTTCCGTTCTAATGCTCTAAAATTCAACAAAAGTGCAGAGGGAAGCCATGATTTAAACCATGGCCTCACGCGACAGCAGGGGTTCAAACTATGGATAATACACTGATGCTTTGGCCGCAGGGTGGAAAGAAACAGTAAGAAGTTTTTGTTGGATTCAGACACGTTACCCAGGAAGCTTGCAGTATTGATGAAAAGACTCAAGCCTTGATTTAAAAAAAAAGAGTAATTTTTTTTTCCCTTCAATTTCAAGGAAAAGTAAAGATATTGACTCAATAACAATCTCCCTCCTCTCTGAACAAAGACTCCCAAACCAAAAAGCATCTCAAATTCATCCTTTTTCCCCAAAAAATATTCAGAGGCCTGCAAATGTGTTACAAATCGAATGACTTTTTGTGCAGAACTTCTAAACCCCTTGACTTTTAATAAGGTTGTGCATCATTTGATTTTAATTACAGATCTTTTTTATCCCTTAAATTTGACTAAAAATGATGTGATTTACAAAGCAAACAAGCCAGTTAAACAAAGCTAATTAAATTCATCAGAGACAGCCTTGCTTTTCCCCTCAGTGAGTGTTTATTTCAGCTCCCAGTGCTCAGATAGCTCCTGACAGCTTGCTGGGACACAAGAAAAAAGTAGGTCAGGGTAAGCTGGAATCAGCAACAGAGGATCCCATTAGACAGGCTTGTAGGGCAATACGGAGATCGAGGAAGTGTGTGATGTAGTGGCAGTGTTAGAGACACATAACAAACAGCCTGAGGACAGCCTCCAGCAGAACCAGTACATTTATCTTCTCTGTGCTATAATGACCCCTCATACAGCTTATCCAGTTTGTGATTCCTCATACAAGAGGTACTGTATAAACCTAATGACAAAACCACGCTCACAGTTTGCGAGCTGATGCTGAGCCAGCGGCAGCACTGACAGAGGCTCTGCTCCTGTGGAGCCCCGGCCCTTGGGGCACAGTGCCCGTTAGCTGCCTGCCACACGGGCAGAATACGTCCGCTTGTTCCAGCTGGGAATGCAGCAAGGAATCTCACTGCTCACAGACATCAAAGGAGAATAAGACTGGTTTCTCCTAACCAACTTCTAAAACATTATACCGATGATTACGGTCGCAGTGCTTACACTGGATCTGAAAACATCAAGCGCCCCATAGCAATAAAAGCCATCACGGCAGCAAGAGAACATGGCACAATCATGTTATGGGAGCACAGACAACACATGCTCCTTACTTTTGTCCGGGCCTCCCAGTGAATCGCAGCCCAGGTTCCTACATGCCAACTGAAATGGCAGAAGGGTTTGGCTATGTCTTCTCATACCACAGCCTTTGGGAGCAGACACTGGCAGACAAGGTGGGCTGAATGACCTGTGGTTTCTGCTGGCTTTCCCAGCCGAGATCATGGCGTAATGAAGAAACATCAGCGGAACCAGGGAGTAGAACAAAACTAAAAATACCAAAGTGATCTGAGTTTAATATAAAATGCTTTATGTTTCTAGATTATTTAAGGTCAAGTGTATTTTACTGGTTATGTGTAAAAACCTGGGCAGCTGCTAATGCAACTGTTCCCTCCAGAAGAAAAGGGTAAGAGTAGCTCTTCTTTAAGTGCCTTAGCAATAAGAGCAGAAAACACAGAGTCATAAACTCTGCAGTGTAATATTAATTCATAAGCAAGAGGAAAAGCAGAACTCTAATTCTCACTGTTCTCATGACTATTGCTCACACCATTAGAAGTTCAAAGTCCTCATCACCAGCTCCAGCAGTGCTGGACATACCTCAAACATTTCCATTATGACAGCCAATTTCTCAGACTTCCACACAGAGCCAGAGAGCTTCTCCTCAACTCCAAACTGCATAGCTTATGTTAGAGAGCGTGAGCATGTGCAAGCTCAGAAAATAGGTACATTTGACAGGAACGATTTAAATCGCCACAGGCATAAACAAACACAACTGGAAAATGTTGGTTTATTTTGTTCAGAGCTTGATATGTTCACTTTGCTTAGAGATGTCTCCAGCATCCACTTTACTGTGCCCGAGTGACTCGGTTTCAGAAACTATGGAGGCTGGACTGATAAAACACGAGTTTCATTTTTGTCACTCCAGCTTCACTTTCATGTGTATTCATTCAGAGTGCACCATGTTCAGCATTTATCCCCTTCTTTGTTTCTACTTACAACCTTTCCGCAACGCAATTCACCTCCTGTGCTGACAGTGCTTCCTGCTCCTCAGGGGATCACGCTCTATGCCCGCTTGCACCCACCCATTCTACAACACAACACATCCCTTTCCTGCAATTTTTACTCCAGCAGATTGTCCCACTGGGTTCACAGAGGTCCATCCCCATGATGATTGTTTGCTTCAACCCTGAGCATCCAGGTAAAATCCCTACCTAGCCAAACATCCTAAAGGAAAATATGCGTGTCCTAATGAAAATATGCATTAAGATAAAAGCACTAAAATAAAGGAAGACAATGAGAATGATCAGAGCAGCACTGCCTGCAAGGAAGTAAGGAAGCTTTTAACAGCACTAAAATATAAAATTGATTTGTACACATATTTGATAAAAATCAATACAATTAGCAAGTAACTGAACACTAGAAAGGAAAATTGATTGCTTGAGGGCCCAGAGGACTCAGGGCAATCAGTCCATTCTTCTACCTCCTCCACTCTTAATAAAAATTTACTTTTTCATAATCCTGCCTGAACTCTTTGCCCATTAATAATGCCACTAAATAGCTCTTCTTTTAGTACTATTATTGCAGACCTGCTCGAGTTACATTTAGAGACAGTTTCAAGTGGCAAGTCCTGACCATTTTGCTATCTGCAGCACAAACCTCCAGCAACAATGTAAAAGAATACCGGCTAATGAACTGGAGCAGAGAAATGCTTGAGAAGAGCTTATAAAATTAAGTACCAAAGTTTAAATAAACGGATTACCATAGAATTGATTTGATACATCAATTTAGTCGTCTTTTGCTGATACATCATTCCTTTCTCAAAGCAGAAGAGTCACCATTTCGAAACAACTAATTAAACATTTTGAACCACGGCCTTACAAGGAGAGCAGGGCTGCATTGCTCTGCTCTCCTGTCTCCCTTCTCTCACCAAGTGATTCTTCACTGCAGTGTCAAAATCGTTACTCCACATGAAACAGAAGACTGAATTTATAGTCAAATCTAGACTAAATGAAGTGGCTTCTACAGCCACCATCTCTGAGCAGATTCCAATTACAGGCAAGGGCATCTTCCCTTCCTTCATTAAGGTGGGACTGGAGGAACTATAGCACAATTGCTCTCCCCCTGGCTTGGCCAGCATGGCCACCCCAGGTGATGATTTCTGTTCCAGACACCCCACTGTACAACCTGACAGAGAGTGCACACAACTCATATGCATCCACAAAGGAAGTTTCTCTTTCAAAAGGTCAGATGCTTCCCAGATAAGAATTTTCTCACATGTTAAGCTTTGTCCACTGGCTAATCTTGATAGGAAGCTCTTTAAACCAAACACTACCTTTGGGCCCCCTACAACTTCCCTGCCAGTCTGCAGCTCAGGGTGACACAGCCTTTGCTGTTAGCCAGAGCCTTCATTCAGCAATGCCCTTGAGCATATACTCTACAAATAGCCCTATCCAAGACAAAGGTGAGCAAATAATTTTTCCATATTAACAAGACCACTTGCATGCTTAAAATTCAATCACATAATTTAAGGGCTTTCTGTTGCATCTTCAAAGGAACATCTCCAAGAAGTTAGTGAGTTGAATTAAATCATGTATGCAATTTTAACAGAATCAATGCAGCAGAAACTCTTTACTCCAGAAATCTCAACACATACTTACGTCTCCAAGACACCAGCCCAGCCAGACCAGTGACTAAATTGAGTCATTATACCAGCCTAAGAAAAGGTCCACGCATTTCAACTCAAGCAGCAATCTCTGGTGATGCCTCCAATAAGGGTGGCTGAGAGACTGCAGTTTCAAGGGAAGAGAGCTGCGAATCACCCTGCAGGGCAGAGTACATCTTACAGGTGCAGCTGCAATATCTGCTAAGTTGCCTCACCAAGTTCTTAAGATGCTCTTACTCAAAAGTTTGTCCTGCTGCTTCGTCTCACAAGGAAGAAACATTAGTCTGGGCACAGAAATAGAAACCTGAAATTACACAGTTTCTTCAGCACTGGCCTTCTCTGCAAACTACTTTAATCTCCTGGCATCAGTTTCTCTGCCTTTATTAATAAAGCAGAGACAGTAAAACTTATTTACCTAACTCATACATCTTTCGTGAAGATGGAATGCTTGTTCTGCGTAAAGCACTTGGAAGATGAAAGGCATCGAGAAAATATTAATCATAGACACCACACCTACCAACAGGATCTCCAGTACAGTGATTTGGATGTGTGCTTGAAAAGCCTTCCTTTGTGCAATTCAGGAACTATGCTTTCCTGGAGTAGTAGAGCTGAATTAAAGCTAATCAAGAATTCCCACGATAATCGGCCTGTTAGCCTTCATAAGATCATAAGGATGATGCTTCCATTTCAAAAGACAGCAAAGTGCCACAGAATGAATTACATTAAACAGGCTGAAGCCCATTTACAACATGGTCATGGAGGAAACTATAGGAGTTCTTCCACTGACATTCATCTTGGAGCATACACACTTGTAAATCAGCTCCTATTCAATAAAGAAATGTCGAGTGACTCATTCTCTCTACACTTGAAAAAGCTTTCAGAGAGAACCAAAGAACCTTTTACTTTCCTGTCTGCCTTTATAAACATTGAATTACATCTCCTTACTTCAGAGAAGCTACAATGCTTTAGAGCCAGCTGTAAAAAAGAACATTACCATCTTAGGCTGATGGAATCTAAGGCCACCTTAACATCCCAAATTCCTGTTGAAGGAGATTTGGGAATATGGTTCATTAGCAGCTCAGCTGATCTTCTGAACCAGCTTCCCAAGCACAGCGAGGTGCACTGATCTCACACAGACATGCCCGTGAGGCTGGCACGTGGAAGGCTGGCGACACTGCTCTGGGCACCATGTGGGTCAAGTGCCAGATCATTTACTTAATATATTAAGCAACTTCTGCAGCTCAGACTTAGCTCATGCACCCAGCAGGTTAGCCAGGTGAAAGCGGTCTTCAGTGCTTCTGCCTGAACCTGTGAATTTACACGAGGACGACAGCACAGACATACCATGACTTCTGTCCCTGTGTAAGCACCAGCTGAAAGCCAACCAGCATGTACCAGAGCTGCACACTGAACAGCTTTGGTCAGCTGCTCAGTAGCAGGGCAGCTCCAGCACTGTACTCACCCAGACAAAAGTCCTTCCAACAGAATAAACCAAACCAATACATGATCACATGGCAAGCCAAGGTGTGCAGCCCCAGCACCGAGCCTGCTCTCTGCCACAGCTCTGCCTGCCTCTGAAGAGGCGACACAGGGTTACCTCCCAGGAGCTTCTCTTCACCGCTAAGGAAATCCAATTTCTGAAGCAGAGCCATCACAACAATGCATACAAGCAAGAGTTAGAAGAAAAAAAAACAGGAGTCACAAAGTTGAGGAAGACAATGGAGATAAAGAAAAGCAGCGTCTGCAAGTCAGTGTTGAAGGAGCACAGGAGTTTGCGCACCGGAAGCACTGAGTGGAAACAATAGGAGATGCTGGACCTGTGGACCAGACATATGAGGGATCCCAGCCTTACCAAGGTGGGCCTAGACCTGCTGTGCGTCCATCCACCCCCAAATACCTTCCCAGCTTCTTCAGCTCTCCCTTCAGTCCCAGCCCGTCCCTGTTCACTCTCCCCTACCATTGCCTCCTCGTACTTCAGACTTCTTCTCCTGTGTGCCCCAAGGTCTCTGGTTCTCCATCAGTGGCTGGGGCAGCCCCAGCCCATGTAGCTGGGCCGGGAGCACCTGCAGTGCTGGTCCACCTCCTCACTGGGATCCAGCAGGATGCATAAACAAACAAATTACGGTGCAGACACACAGCTCTGCTTCAAAAGGAAATGACCAGTGGATGCTATTGCTTAACCTTTCTTAATAATGAATATGTATTTCTTTAAAATATATGCCACCTAATTCCCTCGGCATTGCAAACATGTACAACAGGACGGTAATTTAAGTTAATCAAGCCCTAAGCTGTATGTGAAGTTTAACAGTTTACCTCACCATGTTTTGGGTAGCAGATGGCCAAGCACCGAAATGGCATTTTCTGCTGTCCTCATACAAAGACCTATACCTGTTTCTGCTCTGGGTGTGAACGCCAACAGAGGGATGCTCGCTGGACTAGCTGAAGGCTGCAGTATGGGTGACCACTTTAAATCCTGAAATAATAGAAATGTAATCACCAACAGAGATGCTCCAAAGGAAGGACTCATGGGCAGACAGAATTGGTCATTTACTCTTTAGTTCACCATTACTGCCATTCTTAGATGCGATAAAATTAAATCTACAGGCTGGCATGAGACTCCCAGTAAGTAACCCGTGCCTTATTTGCAAGTGCCAACATCCATGCAGGGAAGTAGTAGAAGTTTTCTTACACAACAGTGTTGTTGCTGTAGCTCACAATATTTCTATTCATGCTGTCCTCACAAATGACTCCAGACTGTACAGAGCCGGCACGTGGGCATCAGAATCCAGTCTGAGTGGATAATTTGGATTTATAATTGCCTCTGTGGACAGTCATTCAAATGCTCTATTTCTAGCTAGATTTTGGGGGCTGGGACAGAGGGAGAGAAGAGCTGACAAGGGGAAAACCAGAATTTGTAGATGATGTGCACAGCCAGAAGTATTTTAAAGAAATGGCAATTAAGACTGCCTACCTCAAGCTTCTCCTAAGCAAGGGGATGAGCAATAAACAGTTCAGCCTGCAACACATGAGATCTTTATAATTTGTAACCAACAGAAGACACACATTTCTCCTTTGAAACGCAGAGCACACCCCCCAGCATCTAATTAATGATAGTGTGTACAGTGAACGTACTTGCACTAATTGACTGGTCCAATAGTCACGCCTGCCCCCAAGCTTCTCTGGAAGTAGCATTTCTGCAGCAGCACTGTGCAGAAATGCTTCACATTTATTAACTTGTTTGGCTTTGACTGTTGGATTGGTTCCCCATTCCCAAGGCGCTTAGATTTATTCTTTTAGCTTAACACTACAAAGTAATCAAATCACTCCATTACAACTGACAGCCTGTAGGAGCCCTGAAGGGGAGGGGAGAGTGGCATCAGAGGAAACATCTACATTTTCTCTTGCATCCTTCACACTTGCCATAATCTTTAGATTTGACTCATCTCTATCTCTGGAACCCAAGAATATTGAACTTGAACTGACATGGGAAGCTATTTGAAGATGCAAGACTTTCACTTGAAATTAAGGCTGATCTCCCTTCTGGGATCAGGGACCAAGATTCACTACTCATAAAGACTGAAAAGCCCCAACACTTCTGCTTCAAGTCAAACATAAGTGTTGCTGTAACCAAGAAAACATCCTTGCAGCACTGTGTCAAGTTCAAACCAACCAATCCATAAATAAGAAGAGGGGATGAGATGGAGGATCCAAACATGCCTTTGTGCCCTTTCATCAAACGTATAGGATAGGTAAGAACAGGAAAACAAAGGAGATGGCTCAGAGAGTCAAGATTAATACAGATATTGAGAAAAGGGGCATGTCTTTGAGTGGATTTTGACTGTGCCTCTTCAGTACAATTTATTTTCAGCTTTATGCAGTGCAGTAGTAGAAAATGCTTAGCGCATAACCTTTCATGTGGAAGACAAAGAGATTTCTCTTTATTTAGACAAATTCCAATGTCCTTGTCTAATGTTACCCAATGCAAAATTAGAAAAAAATTAGAGCTTGCATGGTCCTGTGTGCTTAAAATAATTTGAATGATCCACTGCTTAATGTATGGAAGGGGTCCTCTGTTATTTAAATCCAAACATGTTTAATTTCAGACTGTGCTCAAACTGGCAGGGTGAAGCTTGAAGAAAATCCCCCAACATGTTTCTTTAATCAAGGAAAACAACAAAACAAAACTTCATGGAGCCTGGGATCAAATAATCTTGCAAAGTTTGGACTTAATACACCAACAATGTCCAGCATTTCAATGCAGTAGCATCAAAACTAGATATTTAGTGTGTGGTAGTTAGTAACCCTTTGAAAAGGAAGGAACAAAAATTCCTTTTTAATGAGTCACCGTTTGGCAGTCAGAGATCAAAACCTTTTGCCTGTATTTTTGACTGCAAGACTAGGTGCTTGGGTGCTCCTCAGTCTGTGTGACTGTATTTAAATCAGTGAAGTTAATTAAGAAAAGCAGTACGCTAAAGGAACAGGAAAAGTGAAGTCCTTAAAAGTACCTGACTGTCAGCCTCACCTCCTGGGATACTGAAATATCGGACCAATTCAGAAATTACTTTCATATATAAATCTGGAATTGTTAAAATCCTAGGAAGATTTAAAGTAACTAGTCACAGCAAAATGAAATTATATTTGGTATCTCTTCTGATAATCACATGAAATGAATGTTGCATAATTATTCTTAAACTCATGAAAATGTTTACATACTAAACGTTACATACTAATGTATGAGGAAAAGCTGCTCGTGTGAGTGGAACTCCGCATGACAAATGTATTTGTAAAAATATTTATTTACATTTGCCAAAACTTAACATATGAAGACCTGTGATGGAGAATGAAAGGTTAAAATAACATCTGAGAGTAGATGCTGTTTCTGTCTTCAAATATTTTCTTTTGCCCTATATCAAATTCTGCAGTTTCAGCAAAAAGAAAGATAACTGATGTGATGTCAGAGGAAAGGAAAACCAAAAAGAAATCCACTTACGTTGGTATTACAGCCAAAGCAAAGAAATAAAACCATCCTTCACGCTGACGGCATCTTAGAGTAAGATGCACCTGACTGTATTTTGAATGTAATTTCCAACTTATGTGAAAAGTCCCTAAAGAGCTCAGCTAGTAACAAGCACTTAAGATTCAGCTGTTTAAGGGTGTTTAGTGTGAAGATTAAGGTAAACCCCCATTATTCCTGTTTCACTGTTTACTCCAAAAACTGCCTCCACCTCTGGGGGCCTGTGGGGCTACAGATATTCAACCCCTCTGGAAAAATATCTTGACAGTTTTGAAATTAGAGTAGGCATTATTCAGGCTGGGCTTCTACCTTAGGAAATGTCCAAATTGTTATATGAAAACTCATACAAAGATTAGAGCAGAGACTTCCCACTTAATCCACATACTAACAGCCATCCCATGTAACTACTCATCAGCAAAAGTATCTCTATACCTTACTGTCAGCTCACTGCGCCATCCTGTCCCTCACATCAGTTGATCTTAATTTACGTTCAATTTGCTTGTAGATTGGAAGTAATTAGAGTAAATAATTACAGTAACTGGTTACAGTTTCTGAACTGAGAGAACTGAAGGAAGAATTCAGAGAAATAACCTGATCTACTACTGTAAAGAGAATCTATCTCCTTCCATTAGTATTTTTGACAATTCTGTGTCACCATTGTCACGTGATGAGACATTAATTCTTCTTTTCAGAAACAGACTGCAGCATTTGATTTTGTAACTGTGTCCTATCTGACCTTGGAAAATCTTTGGGGGAAGCTCCTCTTCAAATTCAGTTACAGTTTTTACTGAAGGAGAATTACTGAGTTGGGCCCATGCTTTGTAATGCAAATGTATGACGCAAAAACACACAACCAATCTTCTCTTTCCATGAGAAATAAACTGTCAGAACATAACCAACAATTTTGCAGATCCAACCCTATGTGAGAAATTACATTTCCAAAGTCCTTCCAACAAGCCTGATCAGAGGTGAGGGACATGGGGTAGAATGAGGAGACAGTGACTGCAGATGTCTTAGGCAACAACAGTTCTTCTAGCCATATCTACTTAGACTGGAGATAAGCTGCATTTTCCAATCCAAACCTTCCCAAAGGGAAAAAAAAACCACCTTTGTTGTAAATATTACAGAGCACAACTGGAAAAGAAGAAAATCATCCTGTTTCATAACAGGAACAGTCTTCCTTCAAGACTACACGCTGCTCTCAATGCAACACGAACTGCGGCACTGTTGATGTCAGTGTGAGCAGGCAGAAGAGGACATATGGTCCTTTGTACTGCTTCCAAAATGCTGCATGTTGGAGAAAAAAAAAAGAGAAAATAAAATAAGAAATCATTATCTGGGTTGGCAGAAACCCAAGCCACTGTAAATGTTTGTTTATTGCAGTTTGGAAGACCTTTTTAGAAAAACCAACAAACTACTCTTAGCCATGTAATCAATCCTAAACCCAAGTGGTGGAGGGGAATCAAGCAGAAACGAGGCATTATTTTGGGGAAACCAAGAATTATTTTGGGTAAATGCTTGCTGCCACCCTTATTTGAGCACTTCTCTGTAAATAGATATCATTTCTAATACTGCGGCTATGACTAACGAGTTAACAACACTATTTACACTAGTACTGTTGTATCATTAGAAACAAGATTATGTACTTTAATTCTAATGCCAGCACAATTATTTTAACACCAAGTGTGTCAGATCTGACTCTATACCCCCTAAATTAATTTCAGAGTAGTGGTTAAATAAAATGACATACTTCTTTGTGCTTTTGTTATAACACACTCATGTGCAGCAAACTGTGAAGAAAATGTAGTAATTAGAGGTTAAATTAATCCCTGACAGACAGGCAGCTTAGTAAAGCTGGGCCCTCTTCAGAAAACATAGCATGGAGCTTGCCAGTCTTTCAGAATTAGGCACAAAGAACAAGCAAGATTGGCAAGTCCCTCTCCAGTGCAATCCAACCAAAGGGAAATGCTGAGAAGTTGGAGCAAGTCCTTGAGCAGCCACTACTACCAGGCAGATCTTGTGACAAATTTACAGCTCCCAGCAATTGTTGCTCCAGCCGCTCTAACTGCCTGATCAGGACCAGCCACTTGAAATTAAGAACAGTTTTTGCACAGCAGAACAGGCTTCTAACCACCATATAATCAACCTCGAGACATTAATAAAAGCTAACAATGGCACTACATTTCACAACATAACTAGAAAGTTACCTTGCTGCTTCTGATTTTAATGCAGGCAATGGATTTCCTTGCCCACAACAGAGTAAATGCGCTGCGCTATTCTGAAAACAATAACTAGCTATGTCTTGGGTAGGTGTAACTCCTGAACCTGCTTGGAGTTCTGAGGCATTTAATCGAAACTTCCACTGAAATGCAAAGGAAAACTAACACAAGACAGAAGAGGCTGCAGATCATGCTGATGATACCCTGAGAAGAAATTCTTTATTGTGCGTGTCAACAGACGTAAATGTTTTTTTCTGATCTCTCTAGCTGTGGCCTGACAGAAGTAACTGGTTTTTAAATCTGCACACATGCAGCCTGTTATCAGCAGAGGGGCAATTGGAGGACGCCTGCTCTGCGCTGTGCAAAAACAGCTCTGATTTCCCGACACTGACAAATCATGGCACGGAATCCACAAACTCACAAGCACATCCTTCCCACTTGACTTACACCTTACCTCCAATGGTGGAAGGTGCAAAAAACTGGCTTCCCCCTGGGCTACCCCTGATGCCACTGAATAGATTGCCTGGGGTGAAACACTAACATAGTTAACACCCTCGCCTGCAGAGGTAATGTATCTCGTGTCTGGGAAAGGCTGAGCCCCCAGCCGTCCCTGCCTGAATGGGAAAGCACAACAGCACCGGTGGCTGGATCGCCAGGTAAATGCAAAAAATGAAAAAAAAAGGAAAAGCTTGTATTACAATTCCGGTAAAGCAGGGGGCTTGCAGAGATTGCAGATCAGTGTGGGAGTGCATTAACATCACTGGTATTTCTAGACTACCCAGATCCTCAATTTTTAACAAATTGGGACACGTCTGATAAGGTACTTATGTAACACTTCTTTATCAATAAAACTGCCAAGTCCCTTGCAATGAAAAGCAGAGCAGATTTCAACAAAGTCATAATATGACACCTCACTTTGGACAGGGTATAACAAGGAATTCTGGATTCCCCTCCTCAGCCTGGCCTGTTCCCAAAGCAGCTGCGGTCAGTCCACAGCACCTCTGGAAGTCTGGGGCCATCCAAGCCTCCTGTAAGCTGCAGTCCTTTAATCAGGTAAGCACAGATCAATGGCTCATTGTAGGGATCAAGTGTGAAGGGCCATTCCATACCCTGCATCCCCCTGCACCTTCCCACACCAGAGCCCCACTGGCCCTTCACTGGCCCCACAGAAACAGCCACTGGGCACAGGCTCCCCAGGAATAGATTATGTCCCTGGCTGGGCTGCATTAGAAAGGAAACCCACAACTCTTTTCCCTGCTCTACCCTTTGGGCACAATGGAAAAGGACTGCTGGGTCTTGGTAGGAGAAAGGCTGGTATCCCCTCCTACCACCCAGCCCAACGAACACTGTTCAGTTCACCCAAGGTGCACACCCAAGTCAACAGCTCTGAAAACAGCTCCTGCAACTTTCCAAGTAAATGTTGCACAAATACAAGGAAATACAAATGCACAAGGGGAAAATACACATGTATATTCCCCTTGAAGGCAAGTAATGACTTAGTAATACATTTTCTTCCATTTAAAACTAGGAAATCATTATCAGTGAGGAGGCCTCCCAAGAGGAATAACGACTCTTCATAGTTCATTTGCATTTGCTAACTATCCCTCTCTGACTACATCATGCTCTGGTAGCGCAACTGGTGACTTCAAAAAGGATGGAGTTGTATCCCCAGAGCCATGAGCTTCGCTTACACTGTCATCCTGAGATATACTTTCATTTTGAACGGAGCAAACAGGCTGGTCCACAGCAACTGCAGTGAAAAATATCACCAAAAGGCAAGGACATAAAGTGAGACCTTTAACTGACAAAGACTTCAGCAGCAATAATAAAGAACGCAGGAAGAAGACCTCAGTGCAAGCACAGAATGTTTTGCAAAGTTTCCCTTCAGAGCTGAAATGGGTTCCAGCAAGTTAAAACTGTGATACTGATCACTGCCTATTCTGCAGGGTCAGGGATGGGGTTTGGTTTTGTTGTGTGGTTGTTCTTTTTTTAATAAACCAGAGCTGTTCTTCAGCTATTTTCACTTCAAAACAATACTCCAGAACCTTCTAATATACGGTCCAATCTGAAACACCACTAACGAGGGTATTTCTAAATGTCTAAACAGTTTCTTCACATATCTGATACGCCTTTGTTGAGTGCACCCCTTTTACACAGGTGCACAAACCAAAACTGACTGTGAGTACACAACAGTACTGTGCACATTTGGCATCTTACACCAATGCTCTAAAGTTCCCCTTCAAAATTCCTGGCAAGGAAGGAAGTTTTGCATAATTTTAGCACTCAACATCTGAAAAAATTAGAACAGTTCCAACTGTTCTTTGAGATGTATAAAAGAACAGTTGAAAAACTTACAGTTGACTGGTGCTACCTAGGTTACCCGTCAATGCCATTGAAACTGGTATAGTATTAAGAGAGGTGTATGACGGGAATTGGTTTATTGTGCTGATCCATAGTAACCAACTCCTGTTCGTCCATCATTTATCTCTCTCACCAGCGACATATGGGTTTGTCTATTCACTCTCTCAGCATTCTCTCTGCTCCAACAAACAGTCAGCTTTTTCTGCTGGGATAAGGAGATTTTTTAGTTACATCCATTATGTTCGTATCAACATTTATGGCAAGAAGATAATTGCCAAAGAGCTCAGGGGGATAAAAGCTCCCCTTTTATAACACAACCCCCCTCAAAAAATCAATATTGATATAAACCAGTCCAGCTGAAAGCCTTGGTGTGTCTTCTGCTTCCTTCAGTTCAAAATACTTCTTTTTTAACATAGCAAGTCAAACTGGAACATCAGGTACAATAAAAAGTGTTCAGAGGAGTTATCCTCCTGTTCTTTCCATAGAGGAAAAATAGCAGTGTGCAACATCACTTGTTCCTTAAAGGAGTGAGTGGCAAATGTATCATATATAAAGAGGGCTCCTTGGAGAGGTGCCAGCATCATTTAAACTGATTTAGCTACCTTTATTTGGAGACCATACCTATCACTCATGAACTGGAACTTACAGTCACCTTCACCTGAATGCTGAAAACTGCTGACGCTCAGAAGCAGCCAGCACAAGGGAACAATGAAAACCCGGGATCCTGTCTTTTTCCCTATTTAAGGAGCTCAGACAACCTGCTACTACTCCATCCCCCAGTTTGGATAAATCCCTTTGTCACAGCTTCTGCAGGATTTACTTCCCTTTCCCATGGCTATGTACTCATAAAAGTTATTTTAAGGCAACTTTCATCAGAACAGCAAGTAACATAGAGCATTTATTGATTAAATGACTGGGAATCAGTGAGCTGCACTCTGCTTAACCTACAGGACGACTCAGGGATTTTACTTACTGTTCTCCTTGCCCTTGTGTTACCTTCTGCCTTCCTAACTTTTTCCTCTCACAGGAAGCCAGTTCCTAGGTCGATCCTCGTCCTACACTTGCCTCCAGGCAGGTTAGGGACCATTTAAGTCAGCCTGACACCTTGAATCATGAACTCCTGCCGTAAATCTTCCTGTAGGTTCAGAAAGTACCTAGCACAACAGCTCCCGAATCCCATTTCAAACCTCTGAATGCTGCCAGTTTGTAACAAGGTCAGTAAAAAAACAAAACAAAACAAAAACCTCAACAAACCAAAAAACCCCAAACCAAACCAAACCCCGTATTTATAAAACGCTTCTATCTGTGTAACAGGAAACCATGAAAAACAGCTTAGTAAATGTCTTTTGCAATGACTATTCCCCCCTAAACCATTTACCTTTAAAACAAAGCCCCCCAAACCTTAACTTTAAAACAAATCCAAGTGACTTTGCAGGTTCAAACTACTTAGTTACAAGGGACTAAATGTGAAGCCCTGTCAATATTTGCTTTTCTGATTCCGAAGAATTAGTTGAAAGGATTAAAATAAAGAGATTGAAAACTTCAAGTTAAAAAATACTAAAACCCTTTGAAAGTAAAACCTCAACTGAATTTGAGCTTCTCAATTCTAAGCATTAAACGGCTTTTCACTCTCTCCAGAGAAGCTGCGAACTGCCTGTTACCTGCCTCTCAATATACGCTATTTGTTTTTTATCCCTGAGCAACAGCCTATTTCCTGGTTGAGTTTAAAAACTCAGTGACGTTCCAATTTCAACCCACACATGTGTGTCACTGTCAACGTCAGTGGCAGGAAAACATTAGAAGTCACCCCTTGCTAATGCTTTCCTAACATGGAATTTCCGTGCATCTCTCTCCCCCAGCCCACCGCCTCCCTGCAGCTCGGAGCATCCTTCCCAAATTGCCTCTCCCCCTCCTTCCAAACATATGGCAAGGAGTGGGAACTGAAAATGGTCAGTGCCAGAACCACGTCGCTGGTTTTTTAGGTGCTGGCTTGTCCTTCTCCTGCCGCCGGTAGCGGGTGGAGCGCGGCCGCAGCCCCCGCCGCTGCCGGGCGGCCCCGGGTGCGACCGTCGCCCTCGCCGCTCCACTCGCACGGTGAATACGCTCCGGTAGGCACCGGGCTGGGGGTACCGTGGCAAGGCAAGGACACGCTCAACCGAGGGATGCCCACATGGGGGGGGGGGGCTGGCAAACCGCTGCCGGGTCTGGCAGGTTCAAGGCCCTTCCGGCTGCATCTCTTCTCTCCCAGAAACACCATACATCCCATCCCGCACATCAGCAGGTATATTTCCCCATCAATTCGGTCCGGAGGGGGAGCTCCAGGACCTTCTCCCCCCCCTCCCCGGGCATTCGCCATTACGCGGGATTACAGAGCCATGCAGGGAAACACTCGCGTTATATAACCGGGAGCAGCTCGTCCCTCCCGGCGCTCCCACACCCCGACCTCAGCCAGCCCGAGCCGGGCGGTGCCTCCGCCCCCCAGCGCGGGGAAGGGGCCAGACGCACTTTAATGTCCCCAGTGGCGGGTCGGGGGAGGGACCGCGCTGGTACCCCCCCCCCCCCGGGGCTGGAGGCGTTGGCGAGCTCCCGTGCTGAGAGGCTCCTTGCAAGCGGCCGGTGCCCGATAGCTCATCTGCTTCCGA
>JASSUY010031283.1:0-45974 GCA_032466535.1 Forpus xanthops | reverse complement strand
GATTCTCCTTCCCATTTCCCCGGGACTGGGGAAGAAAGAGGGGGGGGGTGCACAGAACTGTTTGAGGGGCCTCAAACCACGACACCACTAAACCCTTAGCTTCAACCACTTAAAACCTTATGGCCAGTCATACTCAAAAAAATGTTTCCCTTCTCCTGTTCTAGTAGGAGTGAGTGAAGACATGCAGGTGCTAGTCACTTGTAGTGAATACTTCAGGCATTCATATGACTCCCATTGGACCATTTAAACATACAGGAGATCCTACTTAGCCCCATCATTACTATCAGGACAACTTTATTATATCCATCAATTTAGATAAACTTAGCTTCTCTAGCATTATCCTTGACTCTATACAGATGTAAACTGTTTTCCCATCATCAGTTTTTCTTCTCTTGCTCAGGTGTGCTCTGTCCCTTCCACCTCACCCCAGACTCACTGACTGCATTTTCAAAGCTTGAAAAATCAGTTTTTTATTGTGGTGAAAAGCATTATTGATTTAATATCAATTTCAGAAGGAATTATACAACACTCAGACCCCCCCCCAAAAAAGAGAACAACTGATGCTTTCCCAAGCTTACAACGTTCTGTAGGCATTCTGCCACCAACTCCTCTATGCCCAGTTTGAGATGCTTCCCCCCAATGTAGCTGCATTATTTAATATTTACTCAAACCCTTGCAAAGAGAGTTAGCAAGCAGTATAGCAGTGTCTCTAGAAAGTCTTGCGATGTTATTTGAATGACTGTTAACTAATTTTCTATGATGTGCCCAATTGTATGATACAGTGGATTTTTCCTCTAATAAAAATCCCTGCAACAAAACTTGTGACAAGTTTGCAGATGATGATGCCTGGGCACCTGATCGTAGACTCTTTAGAGAAAGAAAGTAAGTATGGCAAAGCTGGGTAATGTGGGAGCATTCACGTAACATAAATCATGACAGCATCAACTGCCATACCAGTGTCAATTTTGGAGTTTAACTGGTAGCTAATTTAAAGGAGATTATTACAATCTTCCAAACCACCAAGATTTGATATTGTTTCAGACCTTACCTTTTGTGTATTTTGTGTCTCTGGAAGGAGCAATTAAGTGAAAACCAACATTAAATAAAGCACATTTTTATTTTTAAACTATCAATTAAATTACATCCCTATTGAATGAATTCTCTGTTTAATCAGTGCTTATAGTGATAGTTTGTGTTTTAAAATCCTTAATAGATATTTGTAGTCCTCCACTGTTACAAAAATTTGTGATACATAAAACTGAGATAATGGAGAAATTAGCCAGGACTGTGATGTATAATTGAGTTACTATCTGGTAAACTATGTGAAGTGCTATCACTGCTTCCAAGGTGATGTTTCGTGAAACAATGACTGGCTTTGATTGAACATCAAAACACGTAGAAGTTCAGGTATGTACAAATGATGTAACAGTATGTATTAACAGTTAAACAAATTGTTTTACTGTTTGTGGAAGAAAATAAAAAGACAAAGTGATACCGAGTATTAATTCAAGTCAACCCATGCTGGCAGCTTATAATGTAAACATCAATCATATTTCCCAATGTAATTATTTAGTAGAGCTTGAAGAAGTAACCACCATACAACCTTTATTTTGGAAAGCAGAAACATTGATGACAGTGGAGGTAGATGTACACAGATGACAATCCAGAAGCAAAGCGCGTATTCAACACAAATAACACAGAAGAAAACAAATAAAACCCCATGCACTGTAGAATCAGGAAGCAAATCCCACATTTCAGATGCTGCTGGTTATCAATATGACCAGGTTTATGCATCAAAAAATGGGTCAGAACAGGAGTACAAAGGCATTGGGGATTACCTCAGTAGGTGTTGGAGAGAGCAACTGAGGTGACTGCAAACAGCAACACACAACAAATTAGTGATACAAATTCATGCATGATGCTACTTGTGAGAAGAACTACTCTTAAAATTATCAATATCTGTGTGTCACATATGATACAGTTGAAAAAGCACCTGTCATTTAGGGCAATTTTTTTTTTAAGTAAGTAAACAAGGAATAAAATACAAATAATTTCACAGGAAGACTTTGCTGATTTCTCTACTGTGAAATCCTGGGGTCTAGTGAGGCCAGCCCTGTTGCCACTGCTGTTAAGTCATTTTCCTTTCAAAATTAAATACTATGTTTGGTTAGTTGAGCAAAGCAAATCTACTGAAACTACAGCGGCTGCAGTTGGTAGCCAGGAAGCTGAAATTTGGAACACAGAGTTTATTCCTGCCCTGGTAATATCAAGGTTATAAATATTTTGAGCAACATGAAAATGTGCAAGTTGGATTGCAAGCACAGCTCAAAACCACTTCAGAGTGGGTGCAATGCCTGAGTCCTCACAGGAGATGGGTGGGAGGTTGTTTAGTCTATACACCTCTGCCAAGCTGAGATGTAAAGGGGCAGCTGAGGAGGGCAACAAATTATCAGTGCCCACGAGTTTTGAGATAGAAAGGAAGCATTTATATTCCATACTTTCTATAAGGCTAGGCAGCAGCTTTTGGTTTTGTGAAATCAGAAACCTAGATCCCATTTAAATCCTTTACCAGATACAATCTTAATTCTTTTAGGATGCATTATAAGGGAGCTACTGTGGTTCAGCATTGTACAGAGAGGGTTTGGAAGGGAGTCTGCAAAACCTAACATACATGCAGCATTTTATGTGAGAGTAGTACTGAGACTTCAGTGGTACTGATTAAGAGGTTATTATAAATAGTATGGCTATTATTTATAGCATTTATTTCACTTAAACCTATAGAGAACAAATGAGATTATCATTCTAGACCATACATATTTTTCTAATATAACTAGCATATCTAAGAGTTCTGACTTGTAAAAACACATCTAGAAGCATAGAAAAAAACCCAGAACTTCAAGTGAAAAGTAGTTATGGTTAGGGAAAAAAAGCTAACTTGTATGACGGGAGTTACATACAGATATGCTTCACAAAAGAAAAAAAAAAAAACAGAATTAGTATTAGATTATGTTAAATTTCCCTAGCACAAACTGCATCATATTAGCACTGTGTATGAATAGGTTGAAATGCATGCATGCCATGAGGATGAACTTCAGTAAGGGACAGAAAGAAATCTGTACTTGGAAAGTGATATCATTGTTGTGTTATGAAAATAATATGGTACACATAAAAAAAAGAAAAAAAATCACAAAAGACATTTGGCTTCGCTTCTGATTTTTGCGTTATAATTAGCAATGGCTCCCATTTCCAGCCGCATGCATGAACTCTTCTCAGAGAAAAACATACTTTAATTACATGTCATCTGCTTAAAAAATGATCACAGAAAGTTCCACAGACTAAGAAGTGAAATGAGCGTTACGCTTGTTTTCATGAAAGGCCTTATGAATGAATGGCTGACATGATTCAATTAACTGGAGCTATAAAAGTTGGTGGGCTTGTTTCTTTCCTGAAATTATGCAGATGATAATGATGCACATAAAATCTCAAATTCATAGGAAAAAAAAAATACCCATGTTTCAGTACCTCCCCATAACTATGCCTGTCATCTGAAGAGTAACTGATATATGGAGAATAGGAGATCATATCTGGGCGGTCAATGTTATAGATGGCTTTATTTTTAGGAAGAGCAGCCAAATCCCTGTAGTCAAGGATTTCATCTCCAAGCTTTGCCTAAGAAAAGGAGGAAAGAAAGCAGAGAGAATAAGAAAGAATACGATCAGGATATGATGAGAAAAGACTAGACAAGCATAGGTAGAAAAGTAATCACAGAATTAAACCACTTTTTCTGTTTGTGTACATTTAAATATATTTACTACACAATGCTAAATATTACTGTTTTATTTTTCTATTCTGGTGCTTTCTACTTTTCTTTGCTATTCACATTTGATTAATAGGAGTAGAATGGTATTATTCCATTTCTCTTGGTTATATCTCACTTATCGATAGCTGGAGAAAGACATGGGGACAGATACTGTAGTATTTTTCAGGCAAAATACCTTTCATTTTAAAGTGGTTTTGGTGTGCAGGGTTCCCCTACCACAAGCAGCACTGGATAATCAAATACGTATTTCCAACATGTACTCTCCAGATGCTGAAAAACGTTAGTCAGGTCTTTAATTTTTCCCATTCAGCTGTGTCCCAGAGCTTCACCTCCTTTCCTGACTATGTCTAAGTACCCCTTAATTATGGGTCACAAAACAGTAGATGATGGATTTGCACCATGTTGGATTAGTAGGAAGATCATAGATGCCACTTAAGTAAAGTTCAAATCCTTTCATGAGACTCACACAGCCAACAGAAGGAAAGGGCTGTGCCACTCCCCATTCTCCTCTTACTACAGTTATACCAAAAGTATAATTATCAAAATGCCACTCTTGCACAGATTATCCTTAGGATAACGGTAACTTGCACCAAAACCATGTCCAGCACATACTGTCTTGCAGGTACAATGACAAGTTGGCCACATGAGAAGTGGAGAAATGGGCAGTGTAATTGCCTCATTCACAACTCAGGCTTTACAGAAGATAAGAATTATAAGCTCTTTGTTGGCAAGAAGATGATGAGTGAATCTTGCTGTTCTCTGAATATCTCCCTATAATCAGCTATAAAACTGTAATAGTGTTTTCCACATGCAAAAATATGAAAATATCCAGGATTTACTTGTGCAGTGATAATATTTTTTTCTTAGTATGAGCTGAGAAAAGTTCAATAGATTTTCCAGGGAAGTTTTCTATTAGGTTAATCATACAAGAAAAAGTCAGTGTGACAACTTTCAGTTTTCTGTTTTTCTAAAGCAATGTACGAATTTGTGCAAATGTAAGCAATGTGGAAAAGAGTAAGATTCCTCAAAACTAATGAAAAAATGACTTTCAATCAACTATGTGATTCTTCAGTTTTCCACAGATCTCACCTTCCACGCAGCTAGTTTAACAAGGTAAGAGTAATGAGATAGCCCCTTGATGGAAATAAATCTCTCCCTACTGAGAGCCAGTGGCAAGCTCTGGTGCAGAGACAGGTCATGCAAAAATAAGAAGTTCATCAGGGCTGTTCCAGGAAGACTTTGGGCAGCACTGTACCTACAGGGAAGGCCAAGGAGGCTGTGATAATTTTTTTCTAATGTATCCAGGGCTGCGGATACTATTCTATTGAACCCAAAGAAGTTCAGAATTTGGAATATTTAAATGTGAATTATGGTAATTTTAGTCCCTATTTATCCATGTAGATGTGCAACTTGAGATCCTCCCAGTAGACTTCAGGACAGACGGGAGTAAAACTTACCTAGTTACGCAATTCTCTTCAGTTTAATACCAAAACGTAGGCAAATTTGGACTCAAGAACCACGTTACAGATACAGTTTCTTTCTCAACACTCAATTGCACAAACATCCAGCCTACATTGTTTTTTGGTTTATTTATTTTACCTACTTTCAAATATGCTCAAATAAGACTCAAATTACATATAAGAGGCTTCCAACCATGTCTTCAATAATCTGGTATTTTGGATTCTGTTAAACCATGCTCTGATTTTTGAATATCTATTTCATTTAGAACATGTAATTTCACAGTTGTATAAGTTGCAAATATAATCTGTATAAAAATATGATTTCTATTCCCCGTATGACAATGTACAACACAGCTATGTAAGCTAAACCTTCAAGTTGTTTATAGTAGGTTTGAGCACCTAATTCTATCTTCATAAAATATAGGTACGTATAAAGAAAGACTTCTATTTAAGCTTTATTTCATTTCATAATTTAGAAATCAACTGATTTTAAAGTGGTATTTGGGGTCTCTGAGAGGACATCAGCACTAGGGTAAATTTTAGACTGGATATAATGAAGCCATTACTAAAGATCACAAAAAGATGTCCATTGACATCTGTGGGCATTGACCTTTACCCTTTCTCAGTGCAAGAAAACACCAGTCTGGTATCAACAGATGAAGAAAAAGTGGCATAGCTTTAGTAAACCATTTGTGAATCACATTCAGATTTAGTCAAAACATGCTTTCTTCATCTTTCCCTAGCTGATCACTCAACCACAACCCAGAAACGTGTCTCCCATGAGATGGTATGTTGTTCAGAAAGATGGCATGGCTGACTTGATGCCTTTGAAAGTATGAGTACCATGAATTCATGGTTCCTAAGCTTTAACTATTTTCTCTGAATTCTCTTCTGCCCAACATCATACTTCACTGAGCTCCCCAGCTATGAAAGCACAATTTTACTATTGGTTTTAAGGATCTGAATCCACGCTACTGCTGAAAGCAGTTGTCCTTTGTGTGCCTTGCCACTCTGCTCTGCCTTCTGTTCTACATTAGCATTAGAGGACATGTAGACGGCTGGGTCTTTTTTTGCCTCTTTGGTCGGCTGGAGGTTTTTCCCCCATTATTTTTTCAGCTGAATCTGGTCTCAAATCTGACTGATCATACCTCTGTGTACCCACCAGTGCTAGCTTCAAAGAGGAGACAGGAATACATGGCCAGGGAGGGACAGTGCTACATATGTGTGTGACCTTCCTTTCAGTGGTAGCATGAATTTAGGTTTGGTAAAAACAATCATGAAAGCACACAAGTTAAATCTTGATCATGTCTGTAAGTCATTACACTCCTGTAATAGAAAACAGATGCAAAAGATAGCCAAAGAACCATTTTGATAATATAGAAGTCGAGTTACATGTTTTTAATTCTTTTTACTTTCCTGTTCGTGATTTAATCAATCTCACAGCTTTGACAATTAAGCAGTCAGAGATGAGACAGATACAGCAAGAACTTGCACGCCTCTGGGGAATCTATTTTCCTAATTGACTCATATTTGCTAGACAACTTTATTTTTTCACAGTCTCAGCTGCCTCTAAAGTATGTGAAAGCAGCAAACTTTAAGAGTTGTGTGCTGATTTAATGATATCCTTTATAAAAATCCCCACACTCTGTTCTCTCCCCCCCAAAAAAATACCCAAAAAAAAGAGATTGGACGTTTGTCCTTGACTTTTAGCTGCCTGTGAAGCACATTTAACTCTGTAATCACAAACATCAATAAGAAAGTACCATCCAATAGTTAGATAAATGTCACTTCAAAACATAAATCTCGGAAGAATGTTCATGCTTATAAAAACAATGATGTGGCGCATGGCTGGAGAGATAGAGATCATCTAGTCAAAGAAAGTGCTTACATGACAATGTAAGCACAATTATTTGTCTTCAAAGTATTCAAGACAACAGTTTTTTACTGGAATATATGACTGGAATCTGCGACTGGAATCCACCAGCATGGAGCTCTACTAGAAGGAGAACTCAGAAACACCAATGAGCACTTACATTAAGGGGCAGTTCCTCCACTTCTCGTTCAGTCTTACTCTCATAAAGGTTAGATTGCATTCAAAATAAACTTTGCTTTAAGGAAAAGGACACATTTGGCTGTAAGGCACTTTTTGCTTGTCTTACTGTAGTAGACAAAAGCCCTTAATCTTTGTAAGAATAAGCCCTCTGGCAGTCAACTGTATCTCCAACAATTTCCTCTGCATATGATATCCAGTGAGAATAACCTGCCTACCTCAAGGATACTTGGACAGGATAATGAATAGCTCTGGCAATACTAAAGCTGTCCAGGAGATCTTTGTATGGATAGTGCCACACTTCTGGGTATTTTTCATATGTTGGTAGTAGGTTTGGGGATTTGGCCACGAGCATTAGCTACAACAATTATGGCAACCAAAGTACACTTGGTATTGATAAAATATCCTGCATAAGCTTTTATCATACTTGTTATTTTAAATTCTTTCTATGAGCTTTCCAGAGCTAGGACTTCTTAAACTATAAACACATCAAAGGTCTTCTGAGGTTAGAGAGTGGCATTTGTCAAGGCCCAAGTCCTGCAATCACACACAAGTGCTTTCATAAGCTCCATTTAGACAAGTCATGTTCAAATCTAAGCTTGTAATCTACCTGTGGGCTGTACTGTTTACTTAAACTTTTCTCTTTAGAAAGCACTGTGGTATTTTGCATACTTTGGTATAAGCCAGCTCCAGTTGTAATATAAGTGCTATAAATACACTACAAAAAACCAAGAGGAAACTGCCAGAATTCTGTTATGGCAAATGCAGTATTCAAATATTTTAAACGTGAGAAAGTAAATCTGTTTTAGAGGAGTCATCTGCTGCAGTGGTTTGGAGACACCAACTTTCTACACAATGTGCTAAACGTGGGAGGAAGCACAGGGTTTTCCACATCCCATAGAATGAATTTCACTGTGAAATACTCACATAGATCACACGGCTTGGGGAACCTGATGTACTTGAAGCAGGTACAGAAATAATACTCTCAGAGGAAGTCCTTGTTTCCTATGGCAGGAGAAGAAAAGTGAACCAGAAAAGAAATAGAGAAAAGGCAGAGTAAATGCAACTGTTACTTCAAAAGGAGTATGCAAGACATTTCATTTACTCTTTATCACTTAAAAATGGCTTATTTCAGCAAGCTCAAAACACACAGGCATACTAAGGAGTTAAAAATAGAATGCTTTTAGTCAATCAACTTCTTTAAAATTAAAAGAATATTTTATATATGACTTTCTTTTCTCCTCCCTTCAGAATGAAATGGCCTGGAGCACTTCTGGGCTGCCAGGACAGCCTTTGGGCACTATCAAGGACATGTCAAGTCACAATAGAGTAAAAATGCTGCCACTGTATCCTAAGGTTATACCAACAAACCAATCTACATTGATTCTGGAAAGTGCCACACTACTGTGCTATTCACTCAGAGGAAAGAGCACAACATTATGCAGGGCATCCAAATCACCTAATAGGTTGCCTTTCCCCCCTCTGATCATAAGACTACCAGTTTGATTTTAATAGTCAACTGGTTTTGCTCCGTTTTCAATCATTCTGGCATTTAGAATGACGGACTTGCTTTCTGCATCATCCTTCACGATGAAAAATATAATTACTTTTAAATAACAAGGGTTGTTTCTTAAAGGGTTATGAGATGCAATGATATTAACCATGAGTGAATAGACCTGATATTCATATTGAAGATTAAACAAATCTTACTATGAAATCAACAGGTTTACATCCTCTTTTATCCAGAGATGACAATTCTGGGTAAATATTCTTTCCCATCTATGGGAAAAAATGCCCCTGACTGCAAAAAGTATGTATTTTTCCATGTACTCAGAATGACCATCATTTACTATCTCATGAAAGGCTGACAATTCCTACCTAGAGGTTACAACTCTTCAAACCCTTAAAATGTTTTTAGCAGTATTAAGCTGTCAGGTCAAGGTAGCATCTTTCCTACTGCTCCAGTCTTTATATGAAGTATTTACTTGATTTGAGAAGCAGTATGTTAATACATCTGTACTGTATTGCATTAGCAAAGCAAACAAACTAAATGATCACAACTATCCTTCTACTGACCTTCTTTAGCCCAAATAGCCCTGCAGCTATCTGAGACAATATGTAGAGGCACTTATCCATATAAAAAATCAGTTTAATTGTTTTGGCATGTCTGAATGGGGTTTTGGAAATTTCTCCCTCTCATTTTCAATTGTCTGAGGCCCTATACACCCTCAGAAAGTCCAAAGGGACAAGCACGAAAATAAAGAATATTATCTGAAAAATACTTGTGGCTGCTGTTGAGATGATCATATAGCACAAACAGTGTAATTGCCCTGCTCTTCTACATAGTTAAAACACACTGCAGTTTTCCAAAGCTTGTGTAAATGACATGAAATGTCATCAATGCACAGTTGTCATGTAGAAGACACACTTCTCTTTCATGATGTTCCTACAGGAGGCCTAATGCAGTGGAGGAAAAAAAAGTAACTAAAGAAAACTGCACTATTCTAATGTCTTAAACCCTGTAGAAGTCATATGCTAGTTTTGAATAAACACTGGGATTCCCAAGATAAAGCTTCAGAGCTTCTTTCTGTGTCATGAGGATCAGTGGAGTATGTTTTAAGATCAGAGTGTAGCACGCCCCTAAAACATATAAAATACCTGGGTGAATGGCTGAATATATTTAACAACTCTTCATGAATTCCTGGAGTTTTTAATAATCTTTCCTCAACTTGGAGGTGCCATCTTGTTTTTAAGAAGGCCTCCAGGAATGCTGGAGAGGGACTCTTCAGCAGGGACTGTAGTGATAGGACAAAGGGTGATGGGTTTAAACTTAAACATGGGAAGTTCAGGCTAGATATCAGAAAGTTCTTTACTGTGAGGGTGGTGAGGTGCTGGAATGGGTTGCCCAAAGTACTGGTAAATGCCCCATCCCTGGCAGTGTTCAAGGCCAGGTTAGACAGAGCCTTGGGTGATATGGCTTAGTGGGAGGCATCCATGCCCATGGCAGGGGCTGGAACTGGATGATCTTAAGGTCCTTTCAACCCTAACTATTCTATGAGTCTATGACTACAATTCCTTAAAATTTCTTACTTGTGCAATCCAAGTCTCATTTTACTAAGATATTTCTGCAGATTGATTCTGTGATTCATTATGCTATTCAGGTACTCCCACAATTTTTCCCATTTCTCCTTCTAGTGATTAAGTCACTCATTCCACACCTCGCACATGCTCTTTTTTCTCTGCCCAATCCATTACCCCTTTTAGCATTCCTCATCTATATGCCAGCATTATTGCTGCACATTTTGCAACAAAAACTCACATCTCAGTTCAATCCATTGCCTCCGTTCAGTTTTCTCTGTACTACGCATTTTTATTCTTCATCCACCTATTTTTCCTTTATGCCTTTTGATAATATTTTTTTCTCTTGCTAATTTTTTTGTCTTTTTCAGCTTCATCTCTTCTGCTTATAATCTCACTTTTTCTTAATTTTTCTTTTTGCTATCACTCTTTCCCTTCTTTCTTACTTGCACTCCATCCCCAAAGTTTTGAACTGTGCTGCCACTTACTCTTTCTACCTTTGTCACCTACTTTAATTACCTGCTGTGCATGTATGCACATAAATATATAGAAAGATAACTTCAAAAACAAACTGTAAAGGTTGGCCAGAAGATTTCTCAACCAGTATATTCCATTTCCAGCCTTACAAGTTAGACTGAAAAGTCCATAAGTACCCTCTTTGAAATATCATTCTCTCTTCTTGGTTTATTCTTTCCATAATAAGTGTAAAGACCAAAAAGGAAGAAGAAAAACAAAGAGAAGGGAAAATGCCTAGACTTGGGAAAATATCTGAGTTCCATTCCAGCTTTTTTTTCCCTCTATTCAGGCAAAACTCCCACTGACTTGCAGATACAGATACCTTCCTTTCTCCTGGGGAAGAGGCAAACTCTCAAGTGTTCAAAAAAATGAGTCAGCCTTTAAACAGTATCTTACAATTACACTTTCTCTCCCATTGTGAGGAAAGGGCAGCTAAGTAGGAACCAGTACAACCTTGCCTGAGGTCTTTCTTTAAAGGAGGGAGTTGGAAAACTACTGTATTTTCAGTAAATTACACAGGGTTTTAGCCTTACAATTTCAGCTACTTAGCTAGAATAAAATCTTTAGGAAGCCTGAAATACTGCTTAATAGTAGCAGGCTGAATCAACAGCACTTAAAAGTATTTTTATAATTTAAAACATACATTCCATATATACACTGCCTAATTTTAAATATACATTAAATCAATACATTTCCTACTGAAACACTACATATTTGACATTCAGAGCTCTCCATGAAGAATGCCAGAGCAATGCTTCCCATACATAAATGGGTACAAGAGGTACAGCCAAGATTCTTCAGGGTAAAGCCCAAACTAAATTTTTGTTCATAACCGTAATTTAGTCAAAGTTGCACTTGCTAAAACATCAGGTTTGTAAACACTCTTTTTATAGATGCTGCTTCCTGCTGTTCTGAATTGCTCCATGTGCCAGCTGTACCAGCCTGGATGAATCAAAGCAGAGTTTTTTTTGAACAAGGGTACCAAGCATACCACTTGGAACATCAGAGAATATCAGAACTGAAAAAAAACATACTTGGCCTCTGCATTAAATGAGATTGTTGTATCTCAGCCCCATCAATTCAGAGGGACCATTTCCCCAGCTACAGAATAATTCATCATTTCCTAGGGGCAGCTTATTCATCTGCTAACCTTGTAATTATTAAAGTTGCCAGAACTCCCCTGTTTTCCCCTTGCACAGACAGATGCACAAATCATCCGACTTAAGGAGGTACTTAAAGCCAGAGCTTAAATTAAGTTGGGGCTGGCTTGCCAACATTTTACAAACAAATAATAAAAAAGAAATTCCAAGGAGATTTTCTTTGTTGTTGTTAAGAAAAAAAACAAAGTCCTCTGATCTTTTAAGTGCAGAGCCACACAGAAAAGGAAGAAGTCATGAACTGATCACATCATAATAAGACAGAAGTTAAAAATTAACTTTTTCTTTGTTATTCATATTTTCACATTTTTCCTTATTCAGCTTGTTCATATAGTTCATAGGTCAGCATTCCCCTACAGTTACAGCTTTAATCACTAAGTAAAAGCAGACTATTTATATTAATTTATTACATTAGCCTACTAGATTTTTGTAGTCTAAAATTTAAAATTACAGTACCAAAAAGATTAAAAATCCAGCCCTCCACACTCACTGAAAAAAAGGGATAGAGAATAATGTGATAATGGAATAACACCAGCTATCACACACAGTCATTTTACCTTGTTTTTTTCTTCAGCCTTTGCAGCCTGTCTACAAACTGGATGCCAAATGGATGTACCTGGAAAGTAAATTTAAAGTTCTACTTAATTCTGTTGCCCAATAAGAACCTTAAAAGCATTAAAATAAGAACATCATTAAACATGTCTACAAGGCTTTATAAATCACAGCATACTGATTCCAATGCTGTTGCTATTTCATGGATACTTTCAAAGCTAAAACTGACAACTTCTCAGTATCAATAAGTTTGATCAGATATATTTCAAACACTAGATGCACTTCAGAAAGCTACATGTACTTCAATATGCGAGATCAGTATCTATACCCGAGTCCTAAGAAGTGTGATATGGGATCTCTGGAGCTCTTCCAGACCAACCCCTTGTTCAGAGCAGGTCCCATTACAGCAGGCAGCTCAGTGCTGTGCCCAGCTGGATTCTGCGTATCTCCAAGGATGCAGAACCCACAGCATTTCTGGACAACCTGTTCCACCACCATGGTAGATTTTTCTTTTTCCATGTGTGCAGTCAGAATTTCATGTTCTCTTATTATACATAATCTTGTAATAGTCTGTCCCAGGTCATACTACGTAGCACACTCTGATGGGATGAAGCAGCATTTAACACTAGCTGCACATCCAGTCTTTCTGAATTATTCACTGTACTGATCTTGCATTTCCTATATGTTTCACTCTTGTAAATCAAATACCAGGGAACTGAATGCATTCAGGGGACTATCCATGTTGGAGGATGAAGGAAATACAGAATGAACCAATTCCCTATTGCATGTAATTATGGAAGAGAGGATTATGAATTCGAGAGATAAAAGTAAACATTAAGTGAGAGAAAGAAACTTAATAGCTTTTCATTAATAAAGGGGAAAAAATAATCTTTTTTTAAAGCTGAACACAATGATAAATACTCAGAATTCAACTGAAGTGGAATGTGTGTAATTATATAAAAGAATAATTTGTGAGCTTTAATAGTAAAAAGGAACTTTTATGTTTATATCAGTCTGAGCTAAGACAAACTACAAAACAAAGCTTCCACACAGTTAAATAACGTGAGTGTATTGTAATTTCTGCTTGACTAAATGGGAAACTGAGAACCTTTGTGTTTAAATACTTAATGTTTATCCTGGGTGGAGAGCACTAAGAGGAGTTATTGGAAATGCTTTGTTTTCACAGCAGTTTGATAGTTTTCTAACCAGTGGATTTTGGAAGCAAGATAGAAACAGAAAAATTATTTCCCAGAAGACAGATGGAGATCATTAGAACTTATTTCACAAAAATAAGCCTGATGACCCCAGACTCATGCAGTAAGATCCTATCTATAAGAACAGACCAGAAGTTTTGGGGGCCTGAACCACTAAAGAAATATCTTTATAGCACCTTTAAATTCAATGCAAATTTGTCTTCCAATTACGAGAAGGTCTGAGCTTGCCCACTGACAGCATTTGTCCCAGCTGCTTCACAGGTTGATGAAAATCTTCCCAACGGTATTAAGAAGTATTCAGATCAACATTTTTGAATTGCTCTTATCTGTGGTCAAGCAAAACTGGAAAACATTTTCACACAGAAGAAAAAGGGCCCTTTCAAACAAAAGTCATCTGATGGATGATCACTGATGACTCAATTTTTAAGGAACATGCAACACCTAAAGGAATTTTACAGTAGTTTATTAAGAGGATGAAGAACAGGCTATAAAATTCTAGGCTCAAACATTTTTTTATCTAACACATCAAGTAAGGCAGCCCAAATACCTAATCACAGATCTGTCATTAAGTTTAATAGAAACTGTTTTTATCTCCATGTGAAGATAAAAAGTATTTGGTAGTAAGATGGTAACAATGTTTCATGCATCAGAAAATAAAGTGATTAAGAAGGGTCCAAATTAACAGCACCTGAGCATACTTTGTGATTATTGGAACTAAAAACCAGCATAAAACCTAACAAATATCCACCATTACAACAAACTGAACTTAAAAAGGAGATTCATTTGTAACCCAGGTTCAGAAAGTTTGAAATCCAGAATCAAATTTGTAGTTTGGTATCTTTTTTTAAAGCACTGATTTCCCATGGGACTTTAATACTGCTAAACTATTTTGCAATTGGAAGAACCACAGCATTTTATGGCTCCCGAGGGAGAATCCATGAGCTCAAACAAGGATCATTATGTCCTTTAATGAGCTAGTTCTTGTTGCAAACCAAAGTGACAATAGAAATGTCATTGTAAGTAACACACGAAATTATAATTAGATTTAACTGAGCCCACTGTTGTGTTTTAAATAAAGTCTAACTTTCCCAGCTTAATGCACTATTTCAAAGTACACTTCCAGAAAACTGGACAACTGCAAAGTTGTAATACAGATATGGACAAGCATGTGATTTTAGGATAACACACCAGCCCTACAATTCCCACATCCTACTGAGCTTCTCCTTTCTGTTTTCCTTTGAAAAGATACTGCCAGTCAAAGATATAGGCAAAAGTCTTATCTTTCTTTGGTGTCTGATCCTTTATTTAACTGTGCAGACATTGTTTTATTTGATCAGTTTAGTACAGCTAAAAGTTGCTGCATATGAAGTATAGACTTTATGTCATATCTACGTTAAGTTTTTCCTCCCCATTGAATAAATTACTGTGCAAGCTCCAGTCCACTACCACTGAAATTCCCTGATAAACTAAATTTCTTCTGTGCAAGCTTATGGCTATGTAAGGTAGAGACATATTCTGTGGCAAGGGTTTCAGTTCCACAGCATCCTCTTCTCCACTCTCTGACACTTAGGTCTGACTGACGGGAATTCAGGTAAGGACTTTCAGATTTTCTCCTCATACCCAAATGGGTGATGAGTGCAGGACTGGTTTTAGGATTGCAACAGCAGCGTTAGGGAACCTAATGTACCACATGCATGTTATCTTTCATCTGGACCACTTAACACTGGAGAAAATCCCACATTTTTTCAGTAAATGGAATATTTTAATAATCTTCACTGTCAAGTACTTCCCTTCTATCTGCAGGAAATAACTGTTAACCACTCATCTTCCTGTGATTCACACTTGCTACTGGATTTTAAATAGAAAGAAATAGTAGGTGAGAAAGAAGCAACAATGGGTTTTTTTTTTTGCTTTTCCATTGCATTTTTCACTTTCTTTGGTAGCTATGAAATGAGAATATGGGCAAAACAGCTTAGCCATGCTAACAAGTATTGGCAAGAGGGCCATGCTGCCAAATGTGTTTTGCATTTTGGGTTTTTGTTTGGTTTTGTTTTTACCTTGAAGATACATTTCTTCTCCTTCTGCAAACATCTGATTGCACCTGACACATCGTGCACACGTTGGGTGATAATGTTTTTCTCCTGCCTGTTTGGGAAAAAAGGTACAGGTGATTAAGTACACTGACCAATTTGGTGGCTTCACTATGAAGAGTTTTTATCCCATCCTCTAGAATATGACTAATTAGAGTAAATCATTTAATGCCAATTAATTCAACAATCTCCTACAACCACAATGCCATTTTTTTATTATAGTCAATTCATGACATAAAATGAAATAATGGCCTTGCCCACACAAAACCAAAATTTAATGTGCAATACTTAAGTCTCTGAATTTACAGAATGGAAACAACTTTATACAGGAAACACATATATCTCGTAAACAACCATCGTGTGCACCAAGTCAAGGCAACTTAGGACTCACCTGAGCAAGGAATTTGGGAGGACATATCTTCAGCATGGATTTGCAGCCAAACTGCATAATACTAATGACCTCACTAAACTGAATCTCAAGGACAGCAAGAACCACCTTGTGGGAGGAATGCTTGTATCTGCTTTGAAAGTGTCTTGCAGCTAACGTCTACTAAAGGGTTTTCATGACAAGTGTGTGTGGTATGCCTTTAGGGTTATAAGTTCAGAGCTGACACTTGTGGGTACTGTGTACTAAGTCCCTTGCACAGACAAGCCAAAGCTTTGCTAGTTGTTCTGAGATTAATTCACATAACTTAATACCACCATTTTCAGTGACTAGAAGAAGAATAGAACTGAGCCCTAAATTTGCTCAGAACACCTTAGTAGCTCATCAATTTTCATAAATTCAAATTTCAAATTACCTTATAACTCCATTAATTTAAACTGTTTCACCACTGACCTCTATGTGTTTCTCAAGAGGAGAAACCTACCTGGTACAAAGGAGCAAGGGCTTGCCTATGTCAGAATGTGTCACACAGACAAGGTTGAACTTAACCTCAAATGATTATCTGAGAAAAAAGATTATTGGATCAAAGGATTTATATACCAATTTGGTAGCTTGGCCAAAATTTAGTTCTATGGTTGACTGTGCGGAAACTTATTAGCTCTGGTTCCCACAGGCAAGGACAGCAGCACCGCAAGGCAATGTTGGCTTGAGCCAGTGACAAAAATAGCATTCAGAGCTTTTCTAAATGTACAATGCTGGCCAGCCCCTCCAAATTGCACCCCTACCCCATCTTTCAGATGGCACCCATAAAAAAGAGTTCAACAGCCCAAAGCTGTGTCTTGTGCATGCTCCCACACCCCTCATTCTTCAAAATCCCAACATAATTGAAAGCTTGGCATCTTACTCCTCTTCTGACCTCACACTCTTCTGTGCCAGATAGGATGGCCATGGTATAGGTGGATTAAAGTCAATGCCACTTCTATTACTAATAAAAGCCAGACAATCAAGTATCCCTAAAACTTACAGCTAAGTTAAACTAAGCTTAACTTAAAGTTTAAGCTAAATCTGACTTCAATAGAAATTCTTCTGGAGTTAAAAATAAGCAAATTTTGATCCATGCAGAATGTCTCACAACCTGCTTATCTGAAAAAAAGTTACAAATGCTACTAGGATTGTATGTGCCTTTAAGAAATTACTATTATGTATTGCCTCTTTGCTTTCAGTGTGTAAATATGTACACTCCTATTAATCTAGAAATTTAATGCAGTTACTACAGGGATGACTTGTGCTACTCATTTTATTGCGTATCAAAACTTTCAGAGCTATTTATACTGAAGAACATCAACTGCATCTGAAGGATATTTTGCTGTTCACAATATCAAACAGAGGAGTATGGTAAATTTTGATTATAGAACCTCTGGGTTTACATCATCAGTGCTAACTTGATTCACCCCTGAAAACTCTTGCTGCATTTTAAACCAGAAATAAGGAAGAGTGACACATAGCATCAGAATTGCCATTCTGAAACCAGGTTTCTTCCAGTTCATTCTTTTTGTTATGGTGCCATTTGTACAGACTGCTGAGTGATTTCTGCAGCTTTAGACATTGAAGATGGTCACTACTGCATCAACACCTTAAAATATCAGAACACGGGCCTAAGTCTTGAGTTCAAAATTGCTTGCCTAAGTGCAGGTGTTTAAGCACAGAAGGGTATTTAACCATCACAAGACAAACGTAGGTTTGGAATATCAATCTGAAAAGAAATATCACCTCCCTTGGAAGATTTGCACCGTATAAGCATTGCCAATGCAACGCATCACCTCAGTAATTCAATTGATTCAAACAGCTGACAGAGTTTCCAGACTAACACTCTAGGGGAATTTGATTACTCTTTTGCTAAAATAAACTGTCAGATTAGATGTGTTCAGATATAGCAGAGCCTGGATACTTCACAGAATAAAATCTATTTCTCCAAATTTAACACAACCAAATACATAATTTTAATTCACTCCATATAGTAGGTAATATCAATGAGATGTAGAATGGCACAGAAAACAACTTAGATACAATAACAGAAAAATCAGAGGAGAACACTGTAATGATCCATTTGCTGATGCTCACTCCAGGATAACGCAGACGGATTTTGAATAATTACCATTGAATTAAAATGGGAGATACTCAAACTTTTTGTACAACTCTAAGTGCTGCCAAATGGGTTTCGTTCATGACAAGGTACTCTGCATTACTTTAAGTACTTAACACGGACTTCACCATCTTTCTAAATAAGAGGTGATAGCTGAACCTGAGGCTAGAGACTCAATGCAGGGATTAAGTAATAATATTCTCTGATATGTTTATGTAGTTACCCAGATTAGATACCATAAATTACATTCAGACCTAGGGTGTGTTGGGTCTGAATGTGAATCATAACCTCACCTGGGTACACACCACAGAGGGTTTCATTAGTGCTCCTCTCCCCTCTCTCTTCAGACTATTTCAGAGGCTTCACCTCCTAGCTGAACAGGATGGTCCAGGGAACAGGGTCCAGTAGAACACAGAAACTCTATAAACTTAGGCCACCAACTGTTTAATGTTTTCACTTTTGTTGCAATAATGGCCTCGTTACTTTTCTTTTCCTGGTTATATTGATGTGAGAGAATTTAACACAGTAAACAAATTCCTAACCGTATGGTTACTTTTTCTTTGCACATTTTGAAGTTTAGTTTGACAGATTGTTGTCTCAGTGTTTAATAAAATATCAACACACACAGTACAGAAGAATCGACATTCATCTCTGGGAGATTTTTTAAGGTTCAAGTGGTAGATTGTAAGAAATCTTCTTAATATCTTACATTTGCTTCAAGACTGCACCAGGTCTTTGTGCCCAGGCATCCAGATGGGAAGACAGTATTAATATGAAGATCAATTTAAAGATTAATTCTCAACTGAGTTTTCCTCAGACCCAGATAGCAAAACATGTCCTTCGCAACACAGTACACCACTAACAATTTAATTTCTCTTCAAGTGACTATACTAGCTTTTCACAACCACCCAAAATCTTGGTGTGTAGTTTAAAAGTGGAGTCAAAAGAGTCCTTAACACTCTGAGAGAAAGTATTATGAATTACTTCATCCCCTTTAGGTATGAGGGACTTCTTTAAATGGCAAATCTTCCCCGTGCAGCAGGCAAAGCCTTCTGGGCTGAGTCAACGTGAGAAACGTTCTCCCAGTGGAGCCGAGGACCTCCCTGCACTCCTTGCCATAAGCATGGGGCAATGTAGTGTTGTCCCACAGCACAAGTACATATATCTTTCACTTAGAACCAGGAAATTCTGCAATAAAGTGCATACAACTACCTTTTCTCATGACTTCAAGGCTTGAATTAGACAAGAGAAGAATGAACCTGATGTGACAAATATTAATCACATCATTTAAAGTATAATTTGAAAACAGTAAGGGGCATTATAAATTTGATGAGCAGTATGAACACCATGCCTGAGAAACATGCAGCGCTAGCAAAACCAGAGTAATTAATGCCGGAAGGAATAACCTTAACTAGTTAAGGCTGGGTTTTAAATTAGCTGCCATCACTCAGGGAAAAGATACTACATTATTGCAGACAGCTCAGCAAAAACCTCTGCTCATATTCTAGCTGTGGCTGAAGTAACTGATGAAAGGATAGAATCTATAAAAGATGATATGTGTAAAAATTGTAACTCTATCACAATGACATTGCTCATTTGGCCTCTCATGCCATTGCTAGGAAGGTGACTGATGTAATTTTTTACTGTAGTTGATGAGTCACAACTGCTTATGAATTGACACATGAGGGATTGAACTAGAGCAGCCTAAAGCTCAAAGCGCAAGCTGAGTCCTGGAAGGAAGACTCAAGATTTCCAATGACTCCCATAACAGTCTAACTATGTCACTGCATGACTCAGTAAAGTAGCTAATAAAGGAAGAAAAATGTAGACAAAATCATTTGTGTTAAATAAAGTCATAACTATTTAGTTCCTTTGCTGAGAATGAAGATTTCAGTAGTCTTGCCTCTAAAAAAATTTCTCTTGTTATCAAAATGCACAGTGGTAATTGACATCTTGTACTGCTGGGAGTAAACAGTACGTGGAAGTGAGAAAAGCTACACTCTGCAATGATTCCATCATATCAAAATGTATTTTCCATTTTAAGGGCACAATATATAGGTTGCTAGAATAGTGTGTTGCTACCATTGTTATCTTCTAAGAGAGGTCCAAATCCTCGCCTCCTGATACTGTAAAATCTCCAAATGAAGTCCCAACTATATCTCATCCTGAACAAAGATAATGGAAATCAGGTGACAAAACACTGAGCCTGCTGGTATGCCAAGGCATGGTGTAGTTGCATGACTCAGAAACAAAGCCCTCAGAAGCCCGGTATAAAGCAGTCTTAGTTAAAAGCTTTTTGCGTGGAATAAATCTGTTGGAGAACTGGGTCATCACCAAACAATCACCTGTTCAAGCAAAAGGAAACAGAACAAAGCAAAAACCTGCTGACGATCAATAGGTCTTTCAACTAGGCAGCTTCTCATCCTGAAACGAAGGACTAAAGCTCTTATGAAAGACACCAGACTTGACTGATGCTGTCTAAGTGGAAGGGAGTTATTATTTGGGATGGGAAGGAGAAAAATACTTAGGTACTGCTCTGATGGGCAGAGGCTTAAAACTTCAATAAGACGATAAACATTTCCTGAACAACTTTCATTCACATAGACATTCTTATCCATTCATTCAAACGCACTGCGATTTCTTCAACTGCACTTCACAATACAGTTAATAGTAGAAATACGATTGAGTTTAAAGTCAGTAACTGTGCAACTTCACCACAGAAGGATGGAATGATTCAGGTTGGGAAGGACCTCAGGAGGTCATCTAATCCAACCTCCTGCTCAGAGCAGGGCTGATGCTCAGTCAGATCAGTCTGCTCAGGAACGTGCCCTGTGGGATATTGAAAACCTCCAAGGGTAGAGACTCCACAATCTCTGAGAAGGTTGCTTAGTTATCCTTACACACTCTTAACTCTGCCATTGCATCCACACAGTAGCATAGTATGTGGACTATACTGGCTCCTATACATATAGTGATTATACTGCATTCTACAGGGTATTTTATAATTAGAGTGGTGATATTCAGAAAATCAGATGACCTTTTTTGCTTGAAGTAAAACAGTCTGTTCAGTTACCAGACTTAAGTGCGACCTCATAAAATCGGTATCACGTTTCTAGCAAAGCCAGTGTTTTGCATATATTACAGAAGAAACTGAAGGATTACTCAGTACTCAGTTATATACAATAATGGTTAAGTTAGTAAACAGTTGTCATGTTATCTGCTGGGTATGAAGGGACAGGCAACATTATCAAGGCAGAGGTATTTGGCAAAATATTTACTGCTTATGTTATAACAACAGTACTGAGGAGAGAAAAGTGTGAGACCCAGGGGACAAATAGACAATTATGTGGAGGAAAACTTACTAATTCTCTTACTCACAGTGGACCTGACTCACCACTGAGTCACTTCAGCAGTGTGCCAGGGCAAATGAACCATTTTCAATAGGGTTTACACCAGTGTAAATGTAATGTTTTGAATCAATCCTTCTCCTCCTCTTCTCCACACTGGATTCATTTATCATCTTACTAGATGCCAAGAAACAGTCATGTGAAAAGCTCAATACATGCACCTGCAGCATTACTTACAGCTTCAGCTGCCTCACATGTACAGTTATTTCATATTGTCTTGGTTCTGGCTCATCTCTCTGTACTTTGCAGAGCCTTGAGACTTCCCACCCACATCTGAGTCATTTTTTTACTGCCTCCCACACACTCTTTATTCTTCCAGGTATAAACTGCAGATCAAATGTACCAACAGGGACATTTATCTCAGAATGATAGTAACTGGGCTCTCAGAAAGAGAATTTTCTAATGCTTGTGGAAGAAATAAGGAAAACCCCAAAACCCCCAAACCCCCAAACATATTAAAGTCCTAAAGGGAATAGTAGAGATAAAGAAAGAATAGAAAGAAAATTCAGCACTGTTATGGCAGTAATTTCATTCTGTAACATCTGAAAACAAGTTCTGACTCAAGAACAAATTCAGCGCTGCTGCAGTCAGGCAAAAGTTGGGAAGGGCCAATGGTGTGCTTTTTCTACAGAATCCTGTACATGATCTTATAAACCAAAATGATCTGTTATGCCTAAAATCACTGATTTTGCACTCAGTTGTATTTGTTATGCAATGAGTGATCTGCCCCTTTTGTCTTTTTCTTCTCAGCTTTGCAAGTTTTTCTTGCCACCCACTGAGCCTGGAAGAGGCTTCTGTTTCCTATTTGCTCAATAATCTCCTTCATTTCTTTTCCACTTTCCTCTTCCACTCCTTAAAACACACAGACCAAGACAAGCTGCAGCTGGCTCTCACATCTGCCATCCCTTGATAGGGGAGAGTGAGTGCAGAAGAAGAAAGATGACTTGCAGACATATTCCCCTTTATCTTCAACTTTGCAGCTGCGCATTTAACCCACCCATTTCAGACGGGAGGAATGAAGCTGCAACCAACACTGAACAGCCCGGGAGAGGCAGCATGATTTATCAGATGAAGCCAGCTCTGGTCGTAGTGATCCAGGCTGCAAACATCTGAGGACAGAAGCGCTCTCATTCTGTGCCTGAATAAGGCCTGATATGTAGGATCCCCAAATTTAGCTGGGTCTAGAAATGCTGCTGTCATATGCAGAACTGATATTAACAGTCCTTCCTGGAAGTAGAAAGTTGCTACTTTCAGACTTATCCACACATTTCAAGTTCAAAGTACTATTCAGAAGTTCTTACTTTGAGGGTGAAAAAAGAAATCTGAAGAAGCACAACAAATTCTGAAGGTTGGCATAATGAAAACTCTTAAAGATACAAGAAATAAAACTGCTTTTCTGCTACTAGCAGACATACTAAACTGTCGTCACATGGGCAAGAGCATTCTAGAGACACTTTCTAAACAAAGGCAATGGTCACTGAGTGCGCTTACTGCTGCACCACTGTCATGGTTACAGGAGAGGGCTGGAGGAGGCACTTGTGTTGCTGGCTGGATCATCAGACCCACAAAGGCACAAATGCACAACAGCTCTACTGGGGACTTCTTCCATACATATGAGAGAAATCCTCAACAGAAAAGCAAGAAGGCAACTGAAAGGAAAAAAAAAAACACAAATGCTGCAACATTTTTATTTTTCTATTAACTAGAAGTTCAAATTGTGAACTTCTCTTTTGTATTATTCAGAAATAGCCTGCAGAATCCCCTACTTTGGTAAAAATGTAACAGGCTTAAGGTATCACCAAATGCTACCCAGTGCTCTTCTTCAATGAATATAAAAACTGACTTATAGGGTAAAAACTGTGCACTTTCTTTGAATATGCACTGGTTTTTTTCCTGATATATTAACAGTTGTTTTTTACAGTTCAGACAATAAATATACACAGGTGTAGTTCTATATCTTTCTGCAGAAGGAAATGAGGGTGGGATAAAGATAAGAGGAAAATATTTAAAACAATGTAATTGTACTACAGAAAAGGCTAAAAGCTAAGATCAAAAAACATCTGCATTGTTATTTATACGCTTGTTGATAGTATTTTTAATGACACTTCTTTTAAAGCAGAAAGTCTAAGTCAACTGTCAATTAACACTTACCCGGCCAAGTTCAGATACTATGCACTGATGGTCAACCTGCCTTTGCAAACCAGACCCAGATGCATGCAACCAGCACTGAAACAGAGACTGTTCTCAAGCTGTAAAATACCTTGCAGCTCAGCAAATATTATGCATTGAAAGTGCTAGTTAATGTTTCCTACCTTAGATAGTTTCCTTTTGCAAGAGCTAATGTTGATTTATTTAGGTGCGTCTCTTTCCTTCTTCTCTCGAGACAGGAGAAAAACTGGTATAGAGAGCAGTTTCTAACCGAAGACTATTACTGACACTTAGATCCTTTTGCTGCTCTGACAACCTTCGCACGGCTGCCCATGCTACAGGAAACCTTTCATTCTTCTAGACCGAGCCGCTTTTACTGCACGTTTCAGTGTTAATGCCTATATTATAAGCTGCTGCTCAAGCACCTTTTACACATCACTAGGTTTTGTTGTTAGTGGAACAGCAGGGTAACAGACATTTCAGAATGAACCATTCTTCCACACTGCAGGCAGAAATTGGTACACCCTGCTACAAAGAATTAGTCTCATCTCTCTGCTATACTGAGACTTTCATAAAGGGAGAGGCAGTTGTTTTACAAAGTAGATGTGACTACAAACAAAAGCAGCTTGACCCTAGGGCAAAGCACAACACACATACAAAAAGTAAGATTAATTTTAATTAATAAGTCACTGAGTCGTAAATGCATTTGATATATAAATTATTGTCATTGTTCGTCTCATTCCCACCTAATGCTTACCATGTTTGTTCCCTTATTTTAAGGTTGCGTATACTTGTGACTAATGGAGTTTTACATTATTTATTGATAAAACTTTGCTAGACATTTATACATACACATAATCCATAAAAATGTCAATCCTTTCTTCCCTCACATATACTGAGTGCCATGCTGCCACATTAGGATGTCAAACACATCAGTGGGACCCATCCTTATGTTTAATAAGTGAAACTACCACTTGTAAACCACATTTACACCACAGGCATGTAGGTATAAATCATGGAACAGTTGTACATCGAAGTCTAATCAAGTACTGAAAATACCCCTCAGTGCTTACAGAAGCAGTTGGGTTGCATGTAAATAAGCCCCAAAAGACCTTTCCAAAAGCATAACTTCCAGTGTGCTCCACTGTCAACTTTTATTCACATGAAATTCAGAACAATGGCTAGTAGTAGTGGAGATCTAGGTTGTTCATAAACTGCCAGTATAGCTGGTCATAGAGGCCTGCTGTCAGGCAGCTCAGCCTTGCAATTGCTGGGCTGCAGTTGCCTATCCAAACAATCACAGTCGCTCCCCTCACAGCATATACTGCATTTGCCATCAAAGCACCCCAGGAGGTTTTCTTTGGGTATGAAAGCTTCTTTTAACAATGTAGGAAATCATCAGCTGAAACAGCAGATAAAGTGAAACACCTCCAGCTCACGTCTTGCTATGGGGTGTCAATATCAATGAAGCCACAGGAAAAAAAAACAACAACCACACTCTGTGTAAGATATACCACAGAAAGCACTTCAGAAACTGCACAAGGTGGTAGTGAGACATCATCTGGTGTACAGTACTCATGCACACTGACAGAAGGTGGTTCCATCTAGCAACATATGGCGAGAATGTCCACCAGCATCACCAGATGAGCCTGGGGCTGACTTTGTTTTCCCGAGGGGTAATGATTTTTAACTAAGAGGGGAGATTCAGGATGGATGTGAGGAAAAAGTCTTTTACAAAGATGGTGCTAGAATACTGGCACAGATTGCCCAGAGAGGTGGCAGATTCACCATCCCTGAAGACATTTAAGCCTGGATGTGATTCTGGACAACCTGATGTTGTTGAAGATGTCCCTGCTCACTGCAGGCAGGTTGGATGAGATGACCTTTGAATACTCCCTCCAACCCAAAACTATTGTATGATTCTATGATTTACAAGCAGATGAGAAGTCCTCAAAAATAAAATAAAAAATAAAAGTTGAGAGAAACTAAGGCTGTTCTCTATAAATTATCTTTAGAGTTCATCGATTAAAAGGGAGAAGATCAAAAACCTGAAAATTAAACTGTATCCAAAAAACTAGTAACTACTCACAGACTGTTTTAAAATAGAGGTGCCAGACCTGAATTAAAGTTTCTATATATCGGATATTAAGAAAACACAGGCATGCTCCCCAGGACAGGGCATCAGGAGGAGTCACACAGCTCCTCCACACCTCAACAGCCTTCCAAACCTCTGCACTGCCTGTTGTGTGGGAAGGACTGGGAGGTAGGCAACCCACCCCTGCTTCCTCCCAGCAAAACACAGCTAGAAGACTGATTAAAAATCATGAGACAAATGGGAAGGGTTTTGATTGAAAAGGATTTGTATCAGGCTCTGAATTAGTATGTGAAATAAAGTATATTTTTAGAAAAAAGAAAAGGCAAGTACACTTATTTTGTCTATTTTTATTACATGCTCATTATCACAAGTTCAGATTTTAATTAATAAATAAGTGCTTGCAAAAGAGAAAGAGAGGAAAAAGTATTTTTACCGCCAAACGCAGAGAAACAGATCACAACATGACAAAAGGGAAATGGCTGGTTATAAAAATCAACAGCTTGTTATTTTAAAATGGGTTTATTTTTTGTGTTATTGCCTGGCTTTCGCTATTACTGGATTGGCAACAGAGCTACAGCATAAGCACTAAAAGGAAACCTTCTTCTCCCTAAAGGTTTTCAGTCACACAGCATTTTTAGTCAAACTATAAATTCCAGGCACCTCTTGATCCCCATTTAAGTTGGCAGGTTTATCAACATGTATGGTCAGGGATAAAACAGCAATTTCTAGGAGAGGACTGACACTGCATTGAACAGTGCTCTGTATGTTTCCTGAGCAAAGGGAACCTTGCCCATAAAAGCACTGGTGGGCAGGGGTTTTATAAAAGAACTGTTGCCTTTGAAAGCAAAAGAAGAATTTATGGTCTCCGTAAATGAGCTGCTCAGACCCTTTTGTAGCTTTCCCAGTACAAGTTCCCTGGGAGAATGGGGCCAAGCCAAGGTGCACTGGAAGGGAAGAAAGAAACAAGAAAGGAATTCTAAACAGAGCTATCCTGGGTTTAAGCCCATTTACTACATGGAATGAATCTGGCCCTAGCAAACTGGCCTGAAGGATGAATTTAAGTAAATCATGATTATATTTGGCTGTCAACCTACAAAACCAGCTATATTTTTATAAGTTATCAGTAACTCACACTAATTGACTTTTCCTTTCTCCTCGGCTGAATAAACACTTAAAATGAACAAGTGTTGGAGACAATATTATAAAATCTGGGGACACAATAATTGTGGAAGCAGCTGTCCTCCTAACATTATCACAGAAATCAGAGATGGAAAAAATCCCATTAGCTCATATAGTCCCTCTCTTTGTCATTGCAGGACTGTTTCCTAACGTAGTTTTTCCAGTGCCTTGTCCAACCTAATTTTAATACTAAGTGATAGCTTCCAACAGCTCCCTTGGGAAACTATCCTCTGCCTAATACACACTGCTGTCAAGATTTTCTCCCACTTTAATAGCAATTTGCCCTATTATTTCTGTGTATCTCCAGATTATTTTCAAGATTGTAAAAAGAAATATTGAAGTTTTGAAAAATGCTTCAGGATTCCAGACAATTCCACAAAAAATGCATCCTATAATGAAAAACAGGCATGGCTACTTTTCACTTTCTGTCTTCATGACCAGGAGAATTACAAACATATCAACGAGTGACAAACACACACTGAGTTTGATACCAGACAGAAGAGATCAGCCTCAATTCCAAGCCTTTTGAACAAGTCCATCTGCTGCAGACGAACAACAAATGACTTAACCACATTAGCAACGGATATGGGCTCTGTGTTCTTTCAAATCTGTTTGCTTAGGTCATGACTTTCAGTCTATCTTCCTAATGAAATGAGGTGTGCAGTACCTCCTCACCTGACTGTTCTCCATGGCCAACACTGAAACTCAATGTCCATTTAAAGTGATCCATTAAAGAAGTCAAAAGGGTCATGGAAATCACAGGCTGATCACCATGGAAGGAGCTTCACCCAGACTGTCACCTCCTGACCATAAAAACAAGCAGTGCGAATGTAAAGAAAGATATTAAGATATTTCATTGGGAAGCAGAGGGGATGAGAGTAGGTACTCTGAGAGATAGCATGAAAAGCAGGACCTAGTGTGACAGTGAAATGCTAGGACACGTCACATGCACCGATATTCAAGCTTCAACAGTTTAGTTGCACACAAACCAAAATTGCTCTATACAATCTTATGGAAAGAAGATTATACACCATAAGGTTTCCAGGTTACTGTAACAAGACTCCAGAGACTAAATACCATTGTACCTGTTCAAATCCATTGCCTGCTTCATACTAACTTCAGTCTAGCTTTCCTAGCTGTCAGTGACACTATCTGACACTGCTGTGCTTTTACAGATTGTGCAAGTCCTTTCTTCTCATCTTTCATTAAAAAAGGTTTCTGAATCTTGCATCACTGTTTTTTTTCCACAGCTAAATGCCACAGACATCTTTCAAAGTTGCTCCCAGTCTGTGCCAGTACCAAAAAAAAAGAAAATCAGTGTGACAGTACTATCATTAAAATAATACTGGGGAAGGGGAGAGGAGGTGAGTATATACATGCATCAACCAAAAACATGACTTAGAACTACAAAGACATATGTAATCAGTTATGGTAAAATTCCTGCTACAGCTTTTTCTCAAGTTTGTTACAGGTCCACCTATAATCAAAACAAGGAACTCTCCTGTTCAGTATGCTCCCACCAAGCAGTTAGAAGAAACAGGTATAGATACATGTGCCCCCAGGTCTCACAAATCCAACTCGGTGCTGTCACTGTGCAAATCTTTTTATCATTTCTTTTTCCTTTCATCATTTCCACAGAGCCAGTAAGGACCCAGTTCTTAACCACTTTAACACACATGCTATTGTTTAGCCACAGTGTGAGTAAAATATTACCAATAAAAACATATTTTAGTACGGATATTTCAAGGCAAGAACAGGACAGAAAAACACAATATTGTGAAGCCAAAGAAGTCAGTACAGAAATTGGAGCTTCTGTTCTTCTCCAGTCTTAATCACACCCTGCAGCCTGCTGTGAGAAAGTGCACCTCTAATTTTCTATAGCTTTGACCATGACACTCTTGCCTCTCTATTCATCTGTCTTCTTTATTGCATTGAATGTAAGTTAATTGGCTTCACCTCCAAAGCCCGCCCTCTCTCACTACCTTTCCTTCACTGTCAAAGGCTGGCATCTCTGAAAATTTATAGTAACTTCCACTGGTCACTCCTTACGTTTCTGATATTGTTTAAACGTTTTCTTCTGTTTTGCCTCTCCCACTTGAGAAAGCTGTCTTTACACTCTCAGAAGTCAGCTGAGATGTCTGTAAAAACATTTGTGAATGGGAAAGCCTCCCATGCCTAACCCTAACACTGTATCATACCATCTACCATGGACTCATTGTTTCCTTCCAGTCACTTCTCACTTCCTACCTAGCTGTAAGTATTCACCATTTGCATAGTTAGCTTTTGCATGACTCCCATCAGACTTTTCTCTGATGAAGTACTTTAGGGCTTCTCCATGCATTCTTGACTGAGGAAGAGAAAGAAGTGAACTGAGTGACCTGGGGAACCTCTTCCTAACTATTGCTAAGGCTTCACAAGATACAGGAAAAGGCAAAAAGAAAAACTGGATAATCAGTGAAAATAGGATTAACAATACAATTAGATGCAAAGATAAACTCTATTCAGATCAAAAGAATATATTGATTTCTGGGTGAAAAAATACATCTCGAATGATTCATTTTAGTTTTAAAATAGCTTCATCCTAACTCTGGGGAACATAAAACAGAATCAAAAAGCAGAAAGCGCAAAGGAATTTAGCATAAGTATTAAAATGTGCCCAATAACTCATTCACTTACAACTTCTGCTGCTTGAACATTCTCCAGCACCACAAACATCCATTTAGGGAGTTTGTGTATTACAAAATCATTAACAGAAGAAACAAAAGAGAATTACTGAAGAGGTTCCTAGTACTCCATAAAGTAACATTAAACTGTTGCATTAACACTCACTTGTAAGTATATAACTACACCAAAAAGAGCAAGTCTCCTTGTACACTCTGAGATATTTTTGAATGACAGGTTCTCCTTACCTCAAGCACTCTGCCTGTGATATACTTTTCACAATTGTCACATCTGATACCAAACTTTGCATGATAGTCCGTTTCGCAATATGGAACACCATCCCTAGGGAAGAACAGTAGGACATACACAGATTACTTTTCATAAGCTTATAGATTTCCTGAGCTATTCAAAGCTAAAATTTGTTAATGCTGCAACACTTCATAGGGAATTTATGGAGTTTCCCACCTACCAGACACTTTTATTTATTAATTTTGCAAAGAATTTAATAGTTAATAAACTATTCTGGCCTGAGTCTACCAAAATCCTGCTTTCCTGCTTAGTCACTGAATTCAGCCATCATCTTTTCCCTTGTCATAACACTCAGTCTCTGAGACCCTCACACCATTTTCTGGTATAATATTACTCATTAACTTCTTCCACATTTTTCCTCTCCTTTGGAAAAAAACCAATTCTTTCTATATTTCTCTTTACTTATCAAATTTAGATCACAACTTTATGAAGTTTTACACTTAGACTATTAAGCCGATGAATGAAAATAAACAGCTCTAGAAGAAACTGGAGACTCTTCTCCTGTTTCAAAGTGCAAGTTAAACACTGTTAAATATATTCAATGTCTTATGCTAAATCAGCACATAATCAGTCAGATTTATTAGCAGAGACATAATTTTATTCGACATTTCCCTCAAGAAACATAAAAATTAATTTTGTTGCATACAAGTTTGATTGCTTTGAGATAAACTTATAAGTTATCACAATAATTAATTGAATTAATTGAAGCCAGGATGTTTCTCCTCTTGAGTTATTTTGTTTGGCATTTAAGCTTTTTCAAAAAGAGGATTTAATGGTAATTATAACTGTAAAATTTATAGGGTTTTATTATTAATTAACAAGCAAAATATTCTATAGCAGAATAGCAGAACATCTGAGATAATGTACAACCTTTATTTGAGAACACCCATTTATTATATATTGCCTCTCCCCTGCAAGCTGTGAAATTAAATGTTATACTCCTATTAATCTAAACCCAAAGAATCATTGAAAGTCAGTGGGACATTGGCTCTGAAACTGCATCATCTCTGGGCATTAGTGATTGAGTTACTTAGTTGTTTAAGAAAATTTCATCATATCAACACACTTCTCTGAAGCAGAAATTAATCCCAGGTGCCTTGGCCAGTGAAAGCCCTGTATCTCACTGCACTGATATGAGTGTTGACGTGGGACTTGGTCTGCATGTGTGCTTTGTGCTGCTACTCATTGCTGTCATCACATCCAGACCAAATCTGACAGCATGAGGGTCTGGAGCAGCAGAAAAGCGTGATACATACGTCCTTAATGAAGTTTTGGAGAACATTCTTGCTTATGTGAAACACATGGAAATTATAGCATGTGCTTGTTCACATAGCAGCATTGCACAAAGTCAAACATAGGTAACTAAGGGTGTATCTACGGGGCTTTGTAGCATACTGCACCCATTCTTTTCTATAGCATAGCTGTTTTGTCAAGTCCCATTCCCCATAAACAGATTTAACTTTTCTGAATTTGATTTTTTTACACTTCTAATAACAATTTAGTTAATAATTTGGGTAATAGTCTCTAATATTTATACACCCCCAAACATATATGAGCAAAATTTAAAGGATATGCAATGCTAAATTAATTATTTGGTATTAAAAGAATGCTGAAAATGAATGAAAATGCTTCTCTATTTAACTTACTTGCTGATGTACTCTGCATTCAGTAGCTTGCCACATGTATTGCACTTAAAACAGCCCAAATGCCAGTGTTTGTCCAAGGCAACCAATGACTGCCCATTTTTAATTTCTGAGCCACAGCCCCCGCAATCTGCAAGAGAGAAATCCATTATGAGTGAATCACAGACTTTAGATGGTCACGTAACAATACTGATTACTGCAGTACTAGGATCCATTGGTGTCCTAGTAACAGCTTTGTGCAGTTACTAAAACTGCTGGCTGATTGCTGATGGCTGACAATCGGTGCTGCCCTACTATTGCCCTAACATTTCAAGAAGACATGAACCTTTCAAATTAAAAAAAATAATTACTTAGGTTTCCTGTGACTTAGGTTTTAACACATTTATACAGTGTTTAAAATACGCACGGTTTTGTCAATTTGGTTTTCAAGCATTGTAAATCAGGCCAATAAAATTAATAACAAAGACCCAACAGTCATGAGATTACAATGAATAACTGATTCTTCATATTAGACTTTACTTCTGGGTCTGAAAGCTTTACTCAGTATTGCAAAATTCTTTTTGCAACCACAAAAAAATCTAATCTGAAATCCTGACGTGAAATACTGTAACCAGGAAAAATAAATGACAGGCATTACAAATTTCTGAGTAGCAGTGACATTGCAATATGCGACCGTGATAGCTGGCTATATATTTATGACTTATAGAATTTCACTTATATAAAGCTCCAAAAAAGTGTTAGTCAAAATTGAAAGTAAACCATGTCATAACTAGGTAACATAGGCTAGGCTATGTTGATTAAACATAGCTATACTCCCCAATAAAAGTAACTGAGGACATGATGTTTGGGGGCTTGGTTGCTTTTTGTTATTTTTGCTTTATGATTGGCTTGTTTGTAAACAATAGATGCTTTTGACTATGCTAGGAAAAGACAAATATAGCCTCAGATTCCACAGCAACAGTCCACCAGTGAGCACCCTGTTTAAAGATGTCACATAGGCAGGGGATTTTAATTTGGTTCACTATATCCTAAATGAATCCTTTAGTACTCTAACAGGGTCCAGCTTTCATTCATTCTTCACTCTAGGTTCCTGTTTATGTATAGTTTTCTTCAGAATGTTAAAACAGTCAGAATATATGGAAAAAATACGGAAAAATATCAGTAATAAACTGATTCTAGCATCAGTATCTCAGTAACCCTTCAATTTCGTATGATTATATCATCCAATTTATGTGAAACCATACGCATACATATCTAGGAATTATTCATGTATAACAACAATTTGCTACAGAAAAGACAAACCCCAAGAGTCATTTAGAGATGCCAGAAGTGAAAAAAAAGGAAAACCACAACCATGTCTTGCACAGAAGAGAAAAACACAAAAGCATAAAAAAAAAAGGTTTATCTAGTTATTAAGAAGGAACTTGAAATGTAGGAGCATATTAGAACATTAAACAGTCCTCTGAAAAACTTTCGGATTTAAGACTCTAGTTGGTTACTTGACCCTAATGAGACACTCTGTTAGTGCAATTGTAAATGCCTCATTTCTGAGTGCATGACAATAAAGGACAGTTCTTATTTTCCTTTAGTGGATTTGGAATGGATTAAGGGAGTAATAATACGTCTCTCTAATGTCACCCTGTAGAGCACCAATACGTGGAAACGAGCCCAGAACAAAAGCTTGTGCACCATAGATCAGAACATTTGAGCTTTTGCTAATAAAAGAGAACATTTGGGAGTGTGCCTAGATTTAGTCCCACAAAAGAATAAATACTTCAGTATTCTGCAGTATCTATTCTTTAACTGGCAATCAGAAATTCATTTGTGATCTGCCCTGCACTGTGGGGTCATCAGGTAATCTAATTTAACCTCATTAGTTGAGGGTTTATTTCACAAACTTAACAACAACATGCACTCAGGTATCATCCACCATTTGACTGGTTCAAGCTTGGGTGGTCAGAAATGAAGCATTTTGTGAGCTAATTCTTTGTTTCCAACTGCTGTTTTCTCTGTTAAGTTCCAGATAATTAAAAACAAATACTGCAGTTGCTATGCCAACAGTGCCTATTGATGCAACATCCTTGTCTTCCTGTTTTGGATGCTGCATCCTTTGGTGACTCACCTAATATCAACCCATAACTCTGCAGTACACAACATTTTCTGCTACATGTTGATATTCTTCCCTGAGTGCTTTTTCAACATCAACACTACCACAGAAGGTTTTCACAGCTAGTGTTTTATAAAGGAAACAACACAAGTAGGTAGGTATTTACATAAAAATAAAAAAAAAATCAAGGCCTCAAGCAAAAAGCTTGACGTTCTTCCTTTCTTCCAAATGTAATGCCTAACAGAGGTCAAAACCAAAGTGAGAGGATGAAAACAGAAGGAGTGGTCAGAGGAGGCAGTGACGTTGGGAGCTCAGTGAGTTCTCAGAGATCTTCTGAAAGCATTCTTGAGCTCAAGTCAGACATAAATGAGCTGACAAATAACATACACAGCATGTATTGGGCAGTTCCGAGCCAGGAACAAACCCAGTGTAACAGTGGGTCAACAAATTACCATCCAAGTTTGAACCAAGACTTAACCAATTCCACTGAAATCTTCCTTCTAAATTTTAGACTTCTTCCTTTTCTAATGAGATATAAAACAGACTTGTATTTGAGGTTTAAACATGTATTTTTGAGATTTTATCTGGAGAAAGCCCAAGCTTCTGTTTTCCAAAGTCAAGTTTCACCACAGAGGTAAGCTTCCAGTGCTGTTTCCCTTTGAGGCAAGTGGTTTGCTTAGGTTTGTAGGTACCTGTGCACCGGGGAGACTCAGCGCAGTGACCTGAGAGAACTGGGAAGATGCAATGCAAGAAAAAATTGTGTGCGTATGTACAGAGAAAGGGAATGTAAATACATTAAATGATTCTGTATCACAGATAATCAAATGAACTTGCACTGTCAGTACTCAACCAGGCAAATAATGTCCATTAAAGTCAAAGGCACTTTCCCCTTATGACAAGGAGACAAACAGATGATAGGCTATTAAAGTATGGATCTGCAAATGCAGCCAGCCAAGATGGCTAAGGAGGATGGATCTCCAGAATAAGTGATAAGAGAAAGCACCTAATAGAGCCATCACCTCTCCAGAAGAGGACGGCATTAGCAAGAGGGAAATCAGCATACTGTCTCTCACTGCATTCACACAGAAGCTTTTGCTGACAAACTAGAGAGAGAAAAAGGTGAAAAGTTCTGTAGGGAAATGGGGGTGGGAACATACGGAAAAAAAAAAATCAAATCCCCAAAAAAAAACTCCAAAAAGGGAGATATTTCTCCCTGAAACAGGCTGTTTTCCTTATATACAAAGTTGAACAATCTATGGGGCCCTTCCTCACCCATGACAAATACAGCTCAATATGATGTGATAGTCATTAAAAATACTTATCTTCTGCAGTGTAATTGAATTGCTGTTGCTGTTTAATTGCATATAGACATTGGTTGTCACTTAAGGCATGGCGCTACTTATGAACAAATCAGCAGAGGAACAGAGTTCAGAGCAACAACACTTCATGATCTGTTGCAAAAAAGGTGGTATGAAAAGACCATATTATTTCTGTGCATTGTTTGTATCTTCTGACAGTACAGGATAGCACTGAGGTCAAGGCAAACATCTCTCTGGTCACACTGCATACGTTAACACCTCCTGTGTAGTATTCAGCCATGCACTCGGGTCACTGATATTTTCTGAAGCAATACTCAAACAATTACAACTTATTAAATACCATGTTGGATTTTATTGTAGCAGGAGTTGGACTATATCTTCAAAAATAATAACATTTATATTTTAACTTTTCTTAAATCTCATTTACTCCAGGTTTAATCAAATGCTTCTATGGGTACTGTAAACCTTATAATGGCACCATTTGCTCTTCTTTTTAATACCACACTTTCCCGGAAAACTACCATATACTTTTTAAAATGCATTTCTTGACACCATTTATGCAGCAGAGTGTCTAAATTATGATGCTAATTGTCTAAATTAGTGTCTAAATTACACTTAGATTTTACTGAGGCTCTTGTGTTTCAGTTACACAGACTGGTGTCAGATTTTGCTCTTTAAACCTGCACAGACCAAGAACAACAGAAAAGCGCAGAAACCCCTACTTACTTCGCAGGTTCTGTACGGGGAAAGAGCCAGTGCTGCTGGAAGGGGGCAGAGAACATTTCTGGCAGATGCACTCCTTCCCATTAAAAGTTACCCGGTCACCTGCAGGGAAAGGCAGCCTACAACAGGAAACAAAAGCAAACAGGTTACAGTCTCATGCCTTTACAGAAATGAAGTAACTTTCCACAAAGAAACTGATTATTACTCCAGTTTCTTTCTCCCTCTGCTTGCCCAGTTCTCATTCATGATTTTTCAGCTATTTAGAGGCTCAAGTTTCAAAGGGACACATATCAAACAGACAATTTCAAATACAGATGCTGCAGCAACTTAGAAAAAAGAAAAGATCTAAACATACAAAAACACACTGAGCACCCAAGTCCAAATCCTTGTGTATCTAAGGAATGTAGTATCAGCAAGCGTTGGTCACTAACAGGTTCAGTTACAGAATGAAAATAAAATTAGCATTATAGGGAGTAAGTACAGGCAGATACAGCTTCTTTTATGTTGTTAAAATGCTGCATGGTAAAGATGACTAATACCCATTAATAAAACACTTGCCCTCCCAACTATTACCATATCAAAGTCCTTCTTTTAATCTTTATGCTGAGAAAGCAAATGAACTCTCATAGGAGAAAATCTATCCCAGTTATAAACCCCAAAACCTCTACATTACTTCTTCGCTCTACTCAACAACAGCTCTCCTTACACTTAATTAAATCTTTCCTTTTTATCAAAGTCCTTAAAACAATAAGCTTCCCACTGTGTACTTTCTCATCTGGGCACAGAAACTGCTGAGGTATTTTTTCTATAAGATGACCAAATGGACAAATCACTTCATAATGCAGCAAAGGACAGTGAGGATTTAGAAACAGATTTCACTCCACCCACAGCTCATGTCCAACTAAATCCCAAGCGAGTTATTAAAACATGGCTTAAGTGGGGCATAAACAGCACAGGCCTTCTGCCTCATGGTGAAGTCCAGCTGATCAGATTATTTCATTAACATTTCATTACAATCCTGCATGACATTCCCTTATGAACATTATTCAGATTCATATCAGTTGAGAGTTTTTCTTCACTACAAAAACTGCACAGATACTTCTTGCTAAGAATAAACTTTATTTTGACTCTAAACCACCCAAGAGTAGCTTATTCTACATTTATGTTGCATTTAAAAGTTTTAATACTTGAAAAGTGAATAAGGGCAATTCCTTTGTTTCTAAGTAATAGTATATGGAGTATGTAATATAGTAATAGGGTTTCATGGACATCACTGAACAGTTGAGGTTGGAAACGATCTCTGGAGGTCATCTATTTCAACCCAAAATTTCATTCAAATGAGCATACACGCATTTGAATAAAAAATTAGTAAATATAATACACTTCTACATGTGTTATAAAAATTAATGACTAATTATCAAAATCTGTCTCAACAATAGAGTGATATAATTCAAATGCTGCCCTAGTTTTATACTGCCAATACGAAAGAAACCATTTAATTATGTTTTCATTATAATAAAATATTACAAAATCAACTCAAGAATTTTTCACTATTGATTGACCTGGGAAGGCAGCCAAAAGGATGCTCTGTTTCATCAATACAGGCATCACCAGCAGAGGTAAAGATATCATTCTCCCACTCTATTCAGCCCTTGTCCAGCCACACCTGGAATACTGCGTTCGGTTTTTGGCCTCTGCTATACAAAAATGATGTGGATAGACTGGAGAGGGTCCAGAGAAGGGTGACAAAGATGATCCAAGGACTGGGAAGCCTGACATGTGAACAAAGGCTGAAAGAACCTCGTTTGTTTGTCCTTGAGAAAAGAAGGCTCAAGGAAGATCTTATCACAGTATTACAGTATTAAAAATGGTGGCTACAAAGATAACGTAGATGTAGACTCCCTTTTTACAAGGAGTCACATGGAAAAGAGGAGGGGTAATGGGCACAAGTTACTCCTGGGAAGATTCCAACTGGAAACAAGAGGAAAATTTTTCACAGCAAGAACAGTGAGCCATTGGAATAACTGGTGGATACCCTGATGTTGGACACTTTTAAAGATTTGGCTAGACAGGGTGCTGGGACATCTAGTCAATGTCATGTTTGCCAAGAAAGGCTGGATGACACCTGAGGTCCCTTCTGACCTAGGATTCCATGATTCTAGAACAGAAAAATAGGATAATCAACCTTCTATGGCACAGAGCCAGGTAGGTGAAACCCACAAAACATACCAAACTCCACAGACACTGCAGCAAGCCACACAGTCTCCTTAAAAAGGAGGGCACACAGGGGGTCTCTTAGCCCATAAACATATCTTGGTTTAATTTCTAAGAGTTTAGTAACTAATCACAGTGCCCTTCCATTTGGATGGGTGAGGGCAACCATTTCGATTCTCTATTCAGTTTTCCACATCTGTGAGACATCTTGCTTTAAAAAAAGGAAATCCTCCTTGGAAGCTGTCCACCCAAAGGTACAGGCAGACATTTCCTTCCCCTGCTGGTCTTCTAGACCCATAATTAAATCTCAGTTTGCTTCACTATCCTGTTCATTGGGAATCCAGAATTTGTATACAACACATTTGCCAGTGTTTCTGTAACATCTGACCTCTCCCTTTCACAAGCAGCCCTACTTGTGGGTTTCAGCGTCAGTATGAGTGAAGGCACAACAGAAGGTGGTAACAGTCAATTAACAAGGTTTCAGATTCTGAGCTCTTTAAATTGTGAGCAGGACTATATATAGCATTGGAGGTTAACAGCACAGTATCTGCCTTTGAATACAATATTCCACCACCAGTCAGCCACTGAACACTGCTATGTATGGGTTTTAATTAGTTCCTTATTCTTTTAAAAACATTCAGTGTGATTTTCGCACTTGGATAATCTATTTTTAAAATGAGAATTAAGAGCATATTTAGAGCAGCTCTCTGAAATGACTTGTAGGATTTTAATACATCTTCTGTGATTCATTTCCCAATGAATTTTGTTTTAGCCACTCGACTACAATATTTGTAAAGTCAGAAATATCTGGGTTTACAATTTTATTGTAGAACAACAAACCATCCTCAGTCTAATCCAGGGTAATTTGTGTGCTGACACTGAAAGGTCTGGTCCTGCCTGATCTTGTCCTTCTCTGCACCATGCCTCAACCTATGCCACTGTGGAACTCAAGCTTTTTGGGGCAAAAGAAAATACTGATTTTTTTTTCAGATACGACAGATGGCCTTCTGTTTTTTAAACTGCTGATCTCTCTGTGGCTGAACAGCCAACTAAATTTGATATAAGAAAATTAACAGAAGCATATGGTTGGGCTTGTGGGGAGAGCAAAGCTATTCGTTTCATAGCAGACTGCAGTTACACTGGGTCAGGTGTAATGTCAGACTGCAACCTAAGGACCTACAGGATCAAATTCTGCTTTAACGTGTACCTGGTACAATCATATCCCTCAAGGTTGCACCATAGCAACAAATTTGACCTATGGTGTTAAACATTATGATATAAAGTGAATATTACTTGCTACCTACTGTCTACATGAATTTCAACAAGGGCAAATGCTAAGTCCTGCAGCCAGGGAGGAATAGCCCAGTGCAGCAGTACACCGTGGGGGACTATCAGCTGGAAAGCATAAAAAGATGGACAGGTCCTGGTGGACACCATATTGAATATGAGTCAGCAGAGTGTCCCTGGGGCAAAGAAGGCCAATATATCCTGAGATGCATTAATGTAGTCAACAGACCCAGGAATAAGATCTTCCCCTCTTCATCATTTGAGAAACTGCATCTAAAGCAGTGTACCATTTTACACTTTTTGGGACAAAATTTACTGGAGGGAAATCAGTGGAATTGCCTAGGTCCAGAGCTGGAGCACAGGAGGCACAGTCAAGGGCTGAAGGAGATAGACCTGTTTGGCCTTAAAATGCTGAGGGAAGACCTTAGTGCTGCCTAAAAACTACCTGATGACACACATAAAATCTTCTCAAAGGTACAGAGCAAAAGGACAAGAGGCAGCAGACATGAGCTAGAACAGACATGAGCCCCTTGATGCTCCACACATTACTTACCTCTATTTAGCATACAATTAACTTTTATCAATATGCTGTTCCTAAATTAAGATGAAACATAGTACTTAGATATCCAAATTTTCTAAAGCAAACACAAACCTGTTTGGTTATTAATATGGAATACATGTGCTAATCTATCCCCAGCTAAGAGCCAAATTGCCCTTCTCTTCATTATTTATATATCACAAAAAACTGTACTTTCCCAAATTTTCATTATAAAAATACTGAAATTAAAGGGATAACAATTATACACATTTCTCCCATAAAACCAAACCCAGATTTTTGATACCCTATGCACACACAGCCCATCAGTAACACTGAAATCACAATGTCTATTCACAGCACATTATGCAGACCATACATCTTAGATAGATGCATTAAGCATATATAACTTTTAACATACTAAGACTTCCCATGGCCATGGTTACTTAATTATTCTTGCAAGACTTAATTTTCTGCCCTTCCCTATCCTGCATAAGAGACATACAGTCCTGTCTCTGACAGCCATATAAGAACTATGTGCATGATTTTAGTAAAATGCAGCTTCTATTGCTACAGATAGCATTAATTTTGATCCTCTTTCTATTTCACTTTCCAAGCAAGTGAGTCTTTTGGAGGAAATGTTTTTGGCAGTCCTCTGGAGGACACAGCCTCATCCAATTAATAAGCTGTAAGAACGAGATTTCTCACCCACTTCCCAGGAATTCAGACTAAGCAGTTAAGCCACAACATTTTTCAATCTATGTTGTTTTTCTCCTACTCATTCTTAGTTTAGGGCATCACAAAACACAACAGAAAACAAGTTTCATTGGACTATGAACAGCACCAGAAGAAGGGACTAAGCCCTCAGTCCTTATGCCAGCAGAGTAAACATGCCTTTAAAATTAATTTCTTTAAGAGCCACTTGGTCAATGCAAGTTAAAGAGAAACAATCACAGAAGATGATTGTACTTGTATCTGTACTTTTTATACTGTACTTTTAACAGCTTTTCTCTGCACACTAATTCATCGTTTTCACCCTTTGACCTTGGCAGCCCTGGACAATTGCATCTGAGTCGCAAGGGATGCCCAGGGATGAGCTGGGTTTCTGACACACAAGCTTTTTCAAAGAGGAGGGCAACAGGTAATTCAGCTTTTTTCTTTAACACTGAGGCACTGGGCACTCAAAAGTAGTAATATTAAGACACCAGAAGATGACTGGGCTTGTATTATTGGTTTTTCTTTCCTCATTGCTCCAGCTAGCTGAATGCATATCAGATTTTCTCACTGATTGTACCATCTGAAGCAATATACACTTCCCACCAGTTTCTATTCAAATCTTCTCTTTTCCAAAAATAAATAAGAAAGGAGTTGCTACTGTCACTGGTTTACTATTCAACATAGGAGCAGTTTAAAAGTGTTACTTCAGAAGCTACAGAAATATGGATTATAGAAGTGCTAATATAAAGCATCTAAAAATCTTGCAACATTCTGGAGACCCACATTATGAGTGCAAAGCACCTTCTGCTGCTAACACACTGAAGCTGGTAAGAACCTTGTTTGATTGCCTCAAGAGCAGAATCATCAGGCAGTCATCACCTCTCAAGTTCACACCACTCTGGAAGTCAGATTTCTAACAGAGCACCCACATTAAAGCCCATCTGTAAAAGGCAAGATCAAATGCAGTCTGCATTATCGGCCAACTTCCTCAGTGTGATCTGGACAGTTATTTGAGATTTCTGACCATCAGTAGGAAATGAGGAGACAAATGGTATTCCTGACTCTTCCACCAAAGAAAAGGCTACAGTAAGAGAGCTTTACAATCCTGTACCCAAAACCATATGGCTTTGGCTTTCTGCCTTTTGACATTATTGTTTTAAACAAATAAATTCTTTTTCTTGCTTAAATCAAATGTATTTATAGTCTACCCACCTTACTTTAACTAAGGATATCACTCAATAAGATAAATGCTGATGATGTTTAGATAGAACACACTTTCCCATAAAAACCATAAATTATGCCTGGCTTGCAAAGACGGGGGTAATTGAAGCAGAGCTGATTTAGGGCAGTTGAGGACCCGCTCCAGTGTTTTTACTATAAACAGATGACAGGATTCTTCTGTTACTCTGCACCACAAGTCAATGTAATAACCCTCCTGGGAGACACTAATTGAATCCTGCTAGTCAGCAGGTCATTAGTTGGCTCTGATGAAGACAACATGAATTTGTGTGTCCTCCTAAGGAAAGCAACAGAAGCAAATCTGGGTCTCTCTACTGAAGTTTTACATAGCAGCAATTAGAAACAGTGAAATAGCTTTTAATCCAATGATTCAGTCATACAGAAGGAAACATTTCTGGGCTTTTTTTAGTCTGAAATACTTCTGTATCAAGAACTTGATTTTTAAAAGCTTTAGCATGTCTTCAACATACACAATATTTTGTAGCCTGCTCTAGAGAGTACTTTCACTGTACTGCAATTTAGCTCACCTGAACTGTTAGTTACTGTGTAGTATATAGAAAAATATTCCAAATTTCCAGGGAGATGAGACAAATTTTACCCCCAATCTCCAAAACATCAGCTGAAGGTCTGACTAAATACAGCTGGAGTTTAGTATATCCAACAGCCCGACTGAAACCTAAGTTAGGTACCAAGCTGCTAAGTACAGTAACATGCAGGTAAAAAATTTATGCCTGAATGCTAAACCCCAGTGGTGTGGCTGAGGACACAAACACATACAGCAGCAAACCAAAATCAACCAAGGGTTTTTTTTTCCTCTTAAATGAAAAAATCTCCTGTTAAGCATGGTAAAACCTGAGCAGATGGAATATAATAAAGGCTTGTCAGTTTCAGTCTTCCCCTTAACTCGGCTATTTAATTATTCCTGCAATTGATATATCAAATCATGATCCTGCTGTGAACCATGGCTGTCCTGGAATTTGAAGTCCTCTTTCTGCACCAGCACAGAACATCTGAGCTCAGCAGCCCTATGAGCTGCTGCAGCAACATGAACATACTGGTTTTGGAGTGTACAGTCACCTGGAGGAGGCACTAGCACATCTAGTACCTACACGTGGTGCATCAGTGACCTGTTGCGTTTTCCCTTTGAACACAAAGTTGCTCTTCTTGTACTGGTAACGGTTCAGTTTTAGTCAGAGAAATTACTACAGCATTTCCATTTGTTCCAAACACTGTTAACAGTGCATTTCCTGAAGGTTTGGTGAACTTAAAAGTTTCTTCCTGAAGTCTTCAACAGATTTGTTTGTGCTGTTTCCGCAGAAGAGGATTAAGAAGCAGGTCAAGCAGGCATCAATCCCTTGTACTGCAGAGTCTGCAAATATCCCCACCAACACTGGGTCACAACATCAAACATACCCATGGGGAAATGATCCCACTGAACTACACCGGGCTGTAGCAGCGGAATATCTTGTGTGTTGCATCACTTGCCACCGCCATAGCTGCTGGTGATCCTCGGTGAAATCCAACATGTACATAACTGTCTGTGAGTCCTGGACCTTTCTTGTCCTACTTTAAATGACTTTTAGGATTTCTGGAAGCACCACTGTGAAGCTTCAGTTTAAATCTATTAATATGGTGTCCAGTCAGGTCACTGAAGACTCAGCCAGTGGCACTGGAATCCTTTGTAACTTCAGTCAAGCAAAGAAAAGATAGCAGACACTGGAGAAATAAAGCATCGTTTGAAGCAAAAGGTCTGACATGTGGCAGATGAGTGGCAGTTTCACAAGTACTTTGAAAACCACACACATAAGACCCCCATATAACAGAAAAAGCATTTCGAAAAGAGGGAGGCACTCCAAATTTGCAAATTTTTATTCTACTACTTTTAAGGCGTAGAAAATGGAAAACAGAACTTCTTCCTTTCCCCCATTCCCCTTCACACACACCCCACCACCACCCCACTACCCCCTGTCTACAGACACTTTAAACGCCTGGCAGTAGTCTTTCAAAATCTAGATTTTAAATGAAACAACTTAACATAGAAAACATACCTGCAGACAGCACACACAAAACAGTCTGGGTGATAGGTTTTGCCCAGTGCTGAGACCACTTCTCCCTCAATGAATTCATCACAACTGAAGCACCGTGTGCCATACAGTCTCTGGTAGTCCAAAGTACAGATGTAGTCTCCCTGTCTCACAAAAAATCCTCCTTGAGCCAGGTCACATCCACAAGCTGCAGGAAGAGAAAAGCAGACTCAGAAGGCTGGAAACACAAAAGCTCACTTTCTAACACAATGCTCATTCTTCATGTACAGCTCCTAGTAGAATACTAAAGCACTTAAATATATGTGCTTATGACCCAGAAAAAACACTACGTTAATAGCAAATTATATCAATGATGTATTTTGTACAATAATAGTTTGGATTTATTCCATGTAAAAACATTAACCTCAGTGCAGTGGCTGCAAGAATAGAGTTAAGTCTTCAGGAGTTTAGTTCAAGGCTGGCATACACAACACTCATCATATTTAATGAGTTAAAGGAAATGTATAAGGGATATAAACCTGTAAGTTCTAAAGCATCAGTGATACAAAGAAATGTCTCTGACATTACAATTGCCTGATATTCCTCCTGGACACAAAAGTGGTTGAAATACTGCTCCCTCTAAACACGAGGCGTGATTAGCATTGTATCTGCTGTAAACTCCCACAGGTTTACAAGGTCCCTTTTTAAAATCAGCTCTCATATTTACATGATAAACATCACTCACCAAACTTGAATTGGAGGGATCTCTCCAACCATCTGCTCCAGGCAAAAATAGAGTTTATAATTCTAGCTGTCAATTGATAGATTTTTAAGCTAAATCCATAGGAAACAGTTAAGGTCATGAGACTTTTCAGGGGCTTTCCCCATAGCACCAGGGACAGAACCAGGCTGGCATTTTGAGAACATGTCAGGTGGGAGAGGAGAGTTACAAGTCTGGCTCACATCACACAGAAGTAGACAGGGATGTAGAAAATAATCCTCATCCATATTGACCAGGATCTTTGAAAACAGACTTGAATTAATTTATTCCAGAACTGGAATGCAGAATGGTCATTCTGCTGCTCTTCTGACTACTACTTCACTCTAAGTCACAGAATCATACTTGTTACTACGTACTTCTGCTCCCTGGGATGCACATGCGGAGAAGTGCTTCCAGCCGCAAACAGTGTTTACAGTCAAATGAGGCTGAACAGATGACTGCAGCAGTGTCACTACTCGCATGCAGCCCACAGAAGGTGAGTGGGAATGTTGCTTATCAAATGTGGGTTGCACATACAAAACATTGTAGAGCTGCTCAGTGCCTTGGTCCCAAAATAGCAGAGGTACCTAAATGTTTAACATCCAAGACTGAGCTCTCTTCTTAGGTACCTGAGAGTCCATGGGCACTTTGATTTTTAAACATAAAGCCTTGCAACCCACACTAAAGTCTGTTTGGAATCCCAGGATCTTGCATCTAAACTACAAGAAATTAACCCAGCATGCACGTTCAAGGCACAAAATAACAGATACACCACAGAAACCCAAGAAATCATAGAATCTTGAACACTCATTCAAAACCACATCTGATCACCCTTGTTTTATCATCTTTCTCAGTAGATAGAGACCTCAGCATAGGAGACCTGGGCTCAAGGCCCACTCTCAATTACGAGCGGGCATTTAAAAAGTGGTACTTCTCCCTGGTCATGGCCCCAATCACTAACTGACAGAAAACAACAGTCATACTGTCATGGTTTGAGGCTCTCAAACTCATGCAGCTGCTCTCTCACTCACTCCCCAATCTTTCTTCCTCAGTCTGAGGGGATGAGGAGGAGAATCAAAAGAATGCAACTCCCACAGGTTGAGATAAGAACAGTTTAGTAACTAAGGTATAACACAAATCAC
>JASSUY010031282.1:0-14025 GCA_032466535.1 Forpus xanthops | reverse complement strand
CACCACCAGCGATGGAGCATTCACAACTTCCCTGGGCAACCCATTCCAGTGCCTCACCACCCTTACAGTAAAGGAATTTCTTCTTCAGATCCTATCTAAACTTCCCCTGTTTAAGTTTGAACCCGTTACCCCTTGTCCTCTTACTACAGTCCCTCATAAAGAGTCCCTCCCCAGCATCCCTATAGGCAGTCCAGTTACAGTCAAGTAGGTGATGTTTAAATATATGACCGAGTACAGGGGGAAAAGAACATTTGATGGTGCTTCTTTTATAGCCGCAAGTTTTTGCCCCTGTGAATGGTGCCTCACGAACACTCTGGCTTCATGATTCTAACATGAGGTGTTCAAACTCCAGTTGATTGCCCCTCCATTTGGTCTGTGGTAAAGCAGTAGAGAGTGAAGCAGTGATACTAGGTTTTCCACGTTCTGTGACAGTGGTGTGGCAGCTAATTCAGTCAGCTTGAGACTTGAATTTTGGGTCACAGTGAGGGGCGAATCTGAGATGCTTGCAACCAGCTTCTGTGTTTGAGCTTGCTTGCTGCAGCATATCCAGGGGCCTCCTGGGGATCTTGGGTAGCTTTGCCTAGCAATCTCAGGAAGGGAACACACAGTGGCTATATAAATCACATATGAGATGTGACTTAAAAATGGAGGAAAGCATCAATCTATCATCAAACTCGACTGATGCAGATTTTTGCTGGGTTGCCGAGTCAAGACTAAGCAGAAGATGGCATGCTGAAGCATACTTGGGCAAAACTATATTTCTACAGGCATTAATTAAAACATCTGATTAAAATGTGGATTGCACATATTAGTGTGGGGTACAGAATTACTGTATTGCAAAGTTACAAATGAGGCATTTGATGTGACTTCCTTTACATTTTATATGTCCAACTCTGTATCACTTCTCAGTATTGTGCATGTGTTTTTAGCCCAGCATCCCAGCAAAACCCTGTGAAATCATGGCTGTGTTGATCACAACCTTTCTGTATGTTTTTAGATTGTTGGATTTTGTCCTAATTTATTGCTCTGCTGCTATATACTTAGAAATCGGAAAACAAATATTCTGGATAATGCTCTCCTGGTGAATTGGGAGCATAATCTAGGGCTGGAAGGCTTTGGTAACACTTCCATGATTGATGTATTCACTCCTGTTATTTCTGAGTTAAAATCCTAGAAGAACAGACATCTGACTGAAAATTGTTGTGTTATAATCAAGTTTTTCTTTTAGCTGAAGTGAATTGGAGGTGACAGAAAGGTATTTTAATTTTATGATCACTATTGTGTTTTTTATCATCAGTCCTTGAAAACAGCCAGCCTTGACTAAAGACCAGCTTTGATGTTGCATATGAAATTTAGTAATTTTTCCTCTTTAATGAGCAGAATAAATTACAGAGGAGTAAATGACACTGCATAAGAGAAGTCCCAATAAAAGTGGCAGCCTGTTGTGGCAAATATCTAATAGTCCTTTTATGTACTGCCACAGAATGTCAGTCACCCGTCAAAGAATGTCTCTCTTAATCCAGCTTTGATAATAGATGTTAAAACCTAGTTTCTTTCATATGCCTCACTTAGGGCAGATTTTACCTCAAATGTTAAGCAGTACCTTTCCTTCATCACTTTGCATTTGCTGTAACAGAAAACAGATGCACAAAGTGCCAAGAAGTTACTCCCTGATTTTATATCGTCTCTTGCTGGGGTGCTTGTCCCATGTTCGCACTCTGGTGTGGTGGCAGATAGATTGAATCAAAGCCTGGAGTGACTTCTAGTTGTGAAGCACAGTGGTGAAGAGGCTACTCATACTAGCACAATAGTTCCCTAACTGCATCATGGTTTGAACTTCTGCTGCCTTTACTTTAGCTGCTGAGTGTGAAAGCTATCAGGATTAGGTGATCTGTCTAATCTTAAACTATGCTACCTGTGTGAAGGAGGGCAAGCAGGGCTTTTGGACTTTCTGACGCTTGTTTCTTGACTTCCTAAACAATCCAGTGGTCGCATTTTTCCTGAAGGCTTTGAATACTGGTCATATTATGTTCATTAATATGGATGCACTTACAAATGCTGTTGTGAAAGCTCCTACTAGTACAAGCATTGACATTGAAAAGAGTGAGGGTTTATTTTCACGCACATAATTAAGAGGCATGACTCCTGTTTCAAACCCCCTTCTAACCTTTGAAAAGTGATGTGTGTAATCTCTTAACTTGGTCTACATTTTGTGCCACAGGTATCAGAATGAATGAAATAAAACTTCATGGTCTCTACTTTTGAAGCTCACATACACACACCTTCTCTGTAATGTCAAGTGCAAATAGTACAGTAGGTCCCCACAGACCCTTTCTCAGAGAATGGCTGATACTGATCATTTGCCCCTTGTATATAAATGCATTACAATGGAGGTTAATTAACTTCAGCTCTTCTTACAGTAATTATTCCAAAGGAGCAATTACACCCACAGCTAAAGCCCATTAACCTTCATGAAATAATGTGTCTGTTTGAAACCCCAGGTTTTAATAGCAGGCATTTTGCCTTGTGGGATGGGAGAAAATGTTGAAGCAACTACATGTGTGTGAGTTAGTTTAAAATAGTCTTCAGAGCTTTTCTCCTCCAGTGAGTTTATTCGCTTTCATGTAATTTAAGCTTTGAACATGAATGAGTGGTGAGGAGAACGTAGAGATGGTGCTTTAGCTGCCAGACAGTAACTCTCAACTTGTGATCAGTTAACTGTAGATTGAGCCTTGGGCTCAGCACGTAGAGACTTAAGGAAGAAATCATTTCTTCAATTTTTCCTCTGCAGTGGTGGTGACCGTGGTGGCTTCAAAAATTACGGTGGTAAGTGCCGAGTATCCAAAAATGTTTCAGTGGAAATCCTTTATAAATCTAAAAGCCACCAATAATATCTCGTTACTATCTCCTAGAAGCATTATGGTGTTTCGGTGAGGCTGGTGTGTTCATGAGTTTCTTTAAATAGCCAAACTTTTAGCCATAAACTGCATTTCTCCTTTGTCAAATTGCATGAACGAATTTGTGGAGACAGTGACGTTCACCGGATTGTTTCTTTTCTTTTCTTTTGTTTCTGTTCTTTTACGTTACAAACGCTTCTTAGAAAGGTTCTAGAGGTAAAAACTAAAAGCGGTAAACTGCTTGGTGATGTGACAACCAGCAAGAGAACACCAGCACAGCATCAGTGTGGCAACTGCCACGTGCTGCAAGTTAAAGAACACGTTAATGTCCTACAGACACCTTCTGTTGAACGTTTTAAGCTAAATAGCCTCTAAATCTCTGGTTAATGTTTTAGATTTTAGCTGCATTACATACATGCTTTAAATATTTTCTTGTTTCTAAAAAAGTTACTTAAATGTTTTGCTAAAAATAGCTTTTTTTTTTCCTTTTCTTTTTTTGTTTTCCTTATGACCCTTTCATAGGTCAGAGGGATTATGGACCAAGATCAGATGCTGGTAAGAAAACAAGCAGTGGGTGGGAGTACGTTGTAGCTCTTAGGTCATTGCTTTTAAAATGTATTGCTAGAAAGATGGATGTGGCTGCAGTTCTCATGGCTCAAAAGAAATCTTAACTAAAGCTTCTCTTCCTTGAGAGAAATCTGTTTTATTAAAGCACATGTGAATTTTTGGATGCCTTTTCATGGAGCAAGTAAGAATTTGCTGATGAACTTTGAATCCCTTTGAGCCCAGAAGCTGCTTTCAATGCCATAACACTTCCAGTGAACTTGAGTTATTTAAAACATAGACTGCTTTGATGGATTTCGATGTCCTGGCTCCATGGATGAGTGTGTGGCTGTCCTGGGTTCAGCGGTAGCAATGACTGCTATGCTGGTCAGCTATTGAATGCACTCTGTCTTTGATGTAATGTGGCATCTGTAGGTGCTGTGCATGTGTGTTTGAAGTTGACCCTGTTAAATTCAAAATGATGCTCTCAGCTCATCTTTTTTTTCATGCAAGGTGGCTTTGAGATTTAAGGGTCTGCTACTGGGTAGCATAAACCTGAGCTTAAAATGTTGCTTCTGTTGCTGCCACAGAAATGCATGGTAAATGTAGCTTATTTTATCCTAGATTCAGAGTCTGACAACTCTGATAACAACACCATCTTTGTGCAAGGACTTGGAGAGGATGTTTCAACAGATCAAGTGGCAGACTATTTCAAACAAATTGGTATCATAAAGGTATGTGAAATGAGAAATCATTGGTAAGAAGAAAGAGAACTTGCAGAGCTAGTGTGTTGGAAAAGTACTGGTATCATTCAAGGCAGATGCTCACTCTGACTCCCAGTTGTAGATAGTATTTTTATCTGGGTTCCCAGATGACAGCTCATTTGTAAGCTGGCAGCACTAGCACCCTTTTTTTCCAGTGACATTTAGATTGCTTCCCATCTCTTTAGTCTTTATAACCCTTACCAATGACACTCTATCCCGTTGTACCACCCCCATACTTCAGCACGTATGCTTCTGTGTTCTATGGCTGTTTTTTTCTGTTTCTGTCATTCTAAATTAGGGCTTCCTGCACTTGACCTCATTTTTTCTTTTAAAACTGGGCGCATCATTACATCCTGGAGAACAGCCAGTCAGTATCCTTCAGTCAGATGCATCTGCTTCAGCAGGCTAGGTCCAGGAGAATCTTCCTTCTAGTGATACTTAGCTTTGAACTAGCTTTACCAGTATTTCTCTTATGCCAAATGTACAACCTTTCTTTTCAGACCAACAAAAAGACTGGCAAACCTATGATAAATCTTTATACAGATAAGGATACGGGCAAACCAAAGGGAGAAGCAACAGTGTCTTTTGATGACCCACCTTCTGCTAAAGCAGCAATTGACTGGTTTGACGGTAGGTGTGAGTACTTGTTCTGGTTATTTATGAACCTAACATGCAGTTGAAGAAGCAAATCAGTAACCTCACTGAGAACCTTGTGCTGGTTTTTGTGTGGCTTTTATTATTTTCTATGTGCTGGGTTTCTCATTTGGTGGAACCGCAGCTTGTGATTAAGACCAAAAATCTGTAACAAAACCATTAAGATTTGTTGTTGTACCTCAGTTGTCCCGGCACAAGTATGAGAGGTGGCATCATGTCACTCAGCAGAGTATAACTGTCAGACCAGCAGAGCTGTAATCTGTCTCAACAGCTGGAGGGGTTTCCTATAGTGTTAGCATTGATACTGTTAGTGCTGTGGTGTCATTTTTAAACTTTGGGGATGGCTCTGACAACTTTTGCCAAGTGCTTTGTATATATGCAGTGAAGGACAAGGGTTTTCTTAAATTATGGGTTCAGTGGAGGATGACAGCAGATCCCAGAAATGCATTGATGTAAAACTTTGCATTCTTGATGCAAAAATACATTGATACTTTTTGATAGTAGTAAACTTGAGTAAGCTTTGTATTCAGTCTGTATGTGCAAATCACTTCTGTGCTTCTGAACTTTCTGCTGTGCCCTTCAGAGCTGTATTGATCTTTCTCTCATTTCCTGTTTTTCCACAGGAAAAGAATTCAATGGCAATGTTATCAAAGTTTCTTTTGCAACTAGAAGGCCTGAGTTCATGAGAGGAGGTGGAGGTGGTGGACGTCGAGGTGGGAACTGAAATCTGTAGAATCCTTGGTTTTTTGTTGTTAAATTCTTTTTAGCTGTTCTTGGCTTATACAAGTTGGCTTTGAAGCAGTGATTCATCAAGGTATAGGGGACTCTGGGATTCTGCCATGAAAGGGAATAATAAGGATTGAACCAAGCACTCTAAACTGAAATCTGTAATGTCTTTTGCACAGCAAGAATTTACACTTTCGTTTTGAACTGGAGAGTCTCCAGATCGTGTCTCAGCATTGCTTTGGAAGAGATAGTGTAACAAGGATGTTGAGGCTGTGCAGGTTCCACATATATAGGTGTGAATTCCCAGTGAGTATATTTGCTCATTACAGCAAAGCCTTGAGATACTCTGATGTTTCCAGATGGTATCAAGCAAGGTAAATTATTCAGCTGCTACTGACTTAGGGCAGCAGTTGGATGTCTGACTCCTTCAGTTAAATAGATGTTTGTCTCCCTGATTCTCTGCATAATACAGTTCTGAGTAGCCCATTGGATATTAATTACCATTTTACAGGAAGCATGCTTTGTGTGGTGGCTGTCAACAACTCTTGGTTCTTAAATCAGGCAGTTTTGGAGGATGATACAAAAGTGATTCTTCAAGAACTTCAATTGGTATAAAAGTTTTGCTGCAGAAAGCAAGAACTGTGGTGTCCCTGTGCTTGTCAGGTGCATCCTGGCATAAATCCAGACAATTTAGGGGTGGTTTTTGTTCAGTGACTAGGCCTGGCCATGTGTGATGGATAGACATTGTTAAATCTTTATGAAATTTCATTAATACATGCAGTAGGTTTACATTTACCCATTGGCAGTTCAAGTGGATCAGGTTTCCTTTTATTGCTGAAAAAGAGTACATAATAAATACATGGTGGAGCAACTTTTTCTGGCCTCCACATGCTATCCTTCCTTCTTAGTTTTCCCCATCTGCCTGAGTTAGAAATGTGCCCATATGGGCATATGTATTTCAGCTGTGCAGTTACTTCAACCTCAGGATATCAAATGCTGCTGAGATTTGGTTGTGATTGAAACTTCTGTTTGTCCAGGTCTTCTAGCTAGTAAAACCTCAGCTGGTAGATGCTGAAGTCTACCATGGTACTGTTTACTGTCCTTGGCACTCCCTGCTTCTTCCAGAATTCCTAATATGGCTTGTCTAGGGAGATACATTTACATTAAACTCTTCTTCCACCTGAAAAGTCTCTCACTCAGGTTCTGAAGGTAGTGGCAGTCCTTAGTAAATGTTTCTCATTTATAGGTCAAAGACACTTCCCCTCCTTTATTCTGACTATAATTTCGTCTACAGGTTCACGAGGTGGCTATGGAAGAGGTGGGGGCTTCCAGGGTAGAAGTGGGGAACCCAAAAATGGTGATTGGGTTTGTCCTAACCCGTAAGTGTCTTTTTAATTGGGCAGTGGTGTTTTGTGGATGTTCTCTGAGTTTCTTAGCAGCTGAGTCTGGGGAATCCTTGTCTTTTCTAGGGGCTGTGGCAACATGAACTTCGCTCGCAGGAATTCCTGCAACCAGTGTGGTGAGCCTAGACCAGAAGATTCCCGTCCATCAGGAGGTGTGTAGGGAACAGCTATGCCTCTTCTGAATGCTCATGTCCCCTGCAGCCTTTTGGATGATGTGGCTGATGAGTTGGTTTGCATCCCCTCCAGATTTCCGTGGGAGAGGTGGCTATGGAGGAGAAAGAGGATACCGAGGACGCGGTGGCAGAGGCGGTGACCGGGGAGGTGGCTATGGGGGTAAAATGGGAGGAAGGTAAGCACTTGCTTTGCCCTTGCTTAGTGTTGGAGCAGACAGGCTGTTTAATTGATAGGGATGTGGGAAAGGAATGTTGTTTATGTGTGCATGTGCACTGTGCTGTGGAAATACCAACTCTACATGCGAGCTTCCAGAGGAAGTAAGTCAGTTGAGTGTGTTCTGTGAGTGTTTTTGGATGAGGCTATGCAAGCGTAGAAGGATATGCAGAAGTTGGTGTGGAAATGTTTGACTGAAAGGACTGTTTGTTGTTTGCTGAAGGGGATTCTTTATAACTTTGCATTTCCCTTTCAGAAATGACTTCAGAAATGATCAACGCAACAGACCATACTGAAGACCACTGTGAATGTTTTGTTTGTCTTCTTGATGCGTTTGATAGTGAAATTGCCAGAGTTTTGCCTGCAGCTTCACCCATGGCCTCTTTGGATAGTGGAATTGAGTGAAACTAGAGTTTTATTTTGGTGGGAGGGATTGGGGTGGTTTGGGAGGATTTTTTTTTAAGCAAGACATGGAAATTTAATCTTGATTTCAACATTCTCCTCTTTTCTTCCCCCCCCCCGCCGTACCTTTTCAACAGGCCCCTGAGAAGAAAAAGGATGAACTGTAAAATATTGCCAAAATATGAAGTGTTTTGTAATACAACAATAAATGCTGATTGTTTTATTTGTGAAATCTTACTGGTGCAAGTTAATTCAGTTGCATGTGTTTCATTATGTACTCCCTGTCTTCCTGAGTATGCTGTACGTAGGAAATAGAATCATAGAATCGTAGAATGGTTTGGGTTGGAAAGGACCTTAAGAGCATCCAGTTCCAACCCCCTGCCATGGGCAGGGACACCTTCCAGTAGAGCAGGTTGCTCCAAGCCCTGTCCGGCCTAACCTTGAACACTGCCAGGGATGAAGCATTTGCCACTTCTCTGGGCACCCTGTGCCAGCTCCTCAGCACCCTCACAGGGAAAAACTTCCTGTGTCTAACCTGAACTTCCCCTGTTTCAGTTTGAACCCATCACCCCTTGTCCTATCACAATTGCTGATGAAGAGTCCCTCTCTAGCATCCTGTGGTGAGCCCTCTTGCTGTTCATACTTTCTATCCCAGACTTGTCCCCTGCTCCTTTCTCATTTTCCCTCTGAGGATGAAGTCCTGCTTCCCTACATTTCCTGCTATACATGCTTTGGTGCACCCTGCAGCCTTCAGGAGGAGCAGGCAGATGGCAGTGTGTTCTCATGCTTCCAGGGAGCATGTTGTGACCAGGCCAGGCTCAAAAACCAAAACAGGATGGCTTCTAGAAAAAGAAATTCGATTTGCTATGTATTGCTGTCCCTTTTAATGGCTGCTTTTGAAACGTGGATGATGCAAACAAGTACTGCTCTCATCTTTAAGGTAAGATGGAGATGACACAGATGCAGAGGGTACGTTGTGTTTGGGATTCAGCACTGAAGCCAAGGTTTGAAGAAGCAGGAGTTCCTGCTTGGACTAGGTCAGTGCACGCTACAGAGGAAAGGGGAGTGTGTGAGGAGCTGGCTGCAGTCAGCTTATGTCCAGTGCTGTCTCTTCATCACAAGCCTCCAAGAGAGCATCTAGTTAACAGTGGCTTTTGTTCATGTTGTGAGCCAACTCCCTGCCTTTGTGTGCAGTCGTGGTAATGGTAAGTTCATAGTGGGAATCACCTATGGCAGTAAATGTATTATTTTAAGGTTTCTCTTTGAAAGTGCAGTTGTCACAAATCATGGACAGCTTGTTCTTTGTGGAACACTGGATATGGAGGTGTATGTGCATTAGTGATGCTATAAAACTTAATGGATGGAGGAGGCCTTTAGGGAAGGCAAATAAATTCAGTATCTTGTTCTGCTTAAGGTTTAAGATCTGATGCCTGGTACACCTAACTTGGTCCTGTCAAAAAGAGCCAGGCTGGATAAGTTGGAAGTGTTTCATCGCAGTTGAGCTGGTGTGATAGTTTGAGTGAAGCAGGATAGAGGGAGCTCTTAGGCCTCGGATCAGAGGAAGCAGTGACTGCTGGATGGAGTGACGGAGCAAGGCAGTGATACAGCTGAGAACAGAAGGGGATGTGTCACTGCCTGGGATCTCTTGCTAAAGCAGTTGTGCTGGCACATTGCAGGCACCTCCTTAGGGCTGCACCTTGATCCCCTCACCCTGTGTGAGCTGGGAAGGGCCGGGCTGAGCAAACCCAGTGGGGCAGAAGCACTCTGGTCCTGCACATTCCCTGCTGTCTCTCTTGCTTTTTCCCTCTGGGACTTTCAATACCTGGAGCAACAGTTCTAGCTCTCTTTAATCCCGACTCACCTTCCAGCCCTGCTTTCCCCGCAGCCTAAAAGCAGTTATGTCCTTAAGCAGTCACTCCCCAGCTGGATCACTAACCACACTCGTATTCAAGTAAGGCACAAAACTGCTGGGGCTGTCACCACCTTCCCAACTTTTCCAGCCTGGCAAAGATACTGGGTGTTTGTTCTGTTCATGTTCTGTTCTGCACTGGAACAAGCACAACCTGTGTACTACATGGCTTTAAAGACTGCGAAGATGTCTTTGTCAGCTGCTGTGTGTCACAGAAAGCTAGCAGGGCAGAGAAAGGTTGGCACCAGGTTGGTGGCATGCATGTGTTTAGTTGGTTTTGGTGTAGAGAGTTAAATTAGTTCATAGAGAGGCCTGGGAAGTGATGTTCTGTAGATGTAAACCCGGGTGAAGGTTTAACAATGCCATCGCCCTCCCTGCTGAGTCCTTTTGCATTGCCCACGCTGCCTACAGGAGAAGTGTTCATTGAGGCTAAAAGCGAAGTAAAAACCTTTACAAGAAGTCATTAAGTAATTAAGTATATTAAGGATTGAATGAATTTTAGCTCTTCCTGACACAGCAGTTCACAGCTTGCTGTTGGCATCCTCCACTCTGGTGGTTAAATACAGGTCCTTACCATCACACTGGGGATATCCCTGTATTTAGTTAGATTTGATGCTCCTGTTTTAGGACTTATAATACTGTGCAAATAAAGTGCTTTACTAATGGTCAGTGCTCTCCACAAGAAGGCTTGGGGTTTAAAGGTACTGGAATTGGTCCTCTGTGAGAGTTCAGTAGGATTTCATCTTATAAAACTACATACTAAAGAGAGGGAAAGCTGTCAATGGGTTGCTGGAAAACCAGGAGCTGTTATCCCAGCAGAAGGGGCAGTTTGGGATGTCTGAGCTGGGAACAGCTTTGCTCTGCTTCCTGCATCTCTTCTTATGATATCCCCCAACTCATAAGTAGTGAGGGTTTAGGTTTGGAAATCAGTCCTGTATGGAATGCTGGTGGTTTATTTATAAAACACATCCTGCACTTGCCAAGCTCAACAACAGCTTTATGGAGAAACGGAGGGATGCCAGTGTGGAAGAGGCATGTGATCCCTGCGGAGATGAAATGCAACTATTATAGCTAAACAATTTAAGAGACGGCCAAATAGTTTCCATGCTGGATCTATGCAGCCAAACCCACCTCACCCTTAGAAGTAATGCAACTGAAGTTGCTCGAATACCACAGTCCTAGAAGAGATATGGAAGCGGTGACTGAAGCCAAGAGCTCAGCTCTTGGGGGTTTTGAGGCCAGGATTCTGCCCATGCTGCTTTGCTTAAGCTGAGAGTTATAATTCCCATTTCCAGGCTAACAAAGAGCTCATGTGATCTTGTCCCCAGTAGATAGTGGTGTTAATGCTGTTGTAATAAAATACAGCTGTCAGAATGCACCCAACATTGCAAAAGGGCTTAAAAATCCACTTCTGGTGTCACTTAGGTTGCACCCTGCTCCTAGAGAGAGGGAGGCATGGATTTAGCTGTCCTCTGAGCTAATAACCAGTGAGGCTTAAACTGCTCCAGCCCCTGCAGTGTGGCCCACACTGGTGTGTTTGCAGCAGGACTTGTTGGCTGGATGCAGCCTCTGCAGACTTCCCAGGAATGCTGCACATGAAAGGGAAAGCCAAGGGAAGCATCTACAGCTTTGGCCTTTTTTCCTGAACACCTTTCTGACAAGCATCCTGGCTCTGTGTAAGGCAGGGTCCTGGACTGGGCAGCTCACTGAATGCATGGAGTCCTTTGACTTGTGAGAACTCACCATGGTGGAGTACCCATGAAAACTGGGTCTGAGCAGAAAAGCTTTACCCTCGTGATGGCTGAAGCCAGGGGAACTCAAGCTGCTTGTGCCTTTGAAGAACGGACCCTTGCAGGTGAGGGTTGGTGACCATAGCAGGCAGGGGAAGCCACAACTGCCCATCTCATCCACACTGAAGTAGCTGCAGAGCTTTCAGCAGCAGCGTGAGTACATCTGATGCTGCCCAGGGACCATCCCACAGCTCCCGGCTGCTGCAACCACTCTGAGCAGCTAACGTGTGAAGAATGGCTGTGGTACAGAGGCGGTGTCTCGAGTGGATGGAACAGAACAACTTGAACGTGCTCTAGTGCAAAGCACTCGAGGCTTTTACCTGGCAGCTCTTGTGCGTCGCATCTGTCCCAGGTAGGAGCTGGCAGGGAGGAGTGGTGGTGTTGCTATTTGCTCTATCAGTTGTGGTAAACAGTCAGAGCCGTTCCAAGCGGTGCACGTCACTGAAGTGCTGTTTCATAATGTGTGTTTATGGGCTGCTCCCGGAGCTCACCTCAGTCAGAAGCAGGCAGTGCTCTGCCCTGCACCCATATAGACAGACAAAGGCTCCGTTGCTCCAGACCCATGTCTGTGGGAACAGCAGCACGTCCTCCCTGACGTTCTCAGGTGAATATGCTGCTGGTGTTCAATCAGGAGCCTGCTGCATCTCCAACCTGCAAAGGCATCTTTGGAAAGGGTTTAGAAATGAAGCCATCTGCCTGCAGTGACACCCATGTGAATCTGATGGAGATGGGATTTTGCCTAGAAATGGAATCAGGAATGTTTCGGCAAACAGGGCTTGTATGGATCTGTTTATCATACTCTTCCACCATTTGCTAGTAACACTTCATCGGCTCTCTGCCACAGGTTTCACTTCTTCAGTTTCAGTTTTAGGGTACAAGTTATGAGGATTCTCTTTCTTCTGCTCCACTTTAGAGCTTTTACCTAACTCAGAGCTGGAAATGCATTCACCTTCCCACAAGGCAGCTTCTCTGTTCCTGATACTGCTCTGATTACAGCACCTGGGTAAACAGCTTTATACTCTGAGCCAGCAGCCTGTGGAGAGCTGTGATTTGGCATCTCCAAGGCCGGGCTGGATTCTTCTCCATCTGGATGCTGAATCCCTCAGGACCATAGCAGTGGCCCTGGGAAATGCCAGGTCGGGAAGCTGGCTGCTCCAGAGGCTGCAGGTGCCCTCCCAGAAGCTTCCCTGCATTACAATGAGCAGAGGAGGGAGTTTCCTGCTCCTCCTGGAGCAGAGCCAGTCACTTTCTCATCATCTGCATTCTTAAGTGGAAGAGCAGATGGATCAGTCGCTTCCTAGATACGAACCAAACACGGGTGCGTTTGCAGACAGAGCTGCTCTTGTTTTGAAGGGAAGCATGGGGCTGACCTGTGTGAGGAGCAGCCCCGTCCTGCTCTCACACAGCTCCTCGCCCGTGCCAGTCTCCCTCTATCCTCTGCCCGCGTCCCAGCAGTCATCCCCAACATTCCTCGTTTCTCCCATCCATTCATTCCCCCATCATGTCCCAGCAGCTGACTTATTTTGCCATGTTATGCAGATCTCTTTCTCCCTCCTTCGAATCCTGCCTTCCCGACATGCTAATCCCTGTGCAGCTGAAGGCAATGTGTTGCAGGATCCCTGCGGATCTCTTCAAGCTGCACCCAACAGATGCTCCTGGAACTTCAGCTTTTGGCATGATTAAAAAGAAGGGGAAGAGGCCTGTGAGCTGTAAAATAGGTGTGTGCTTGAAGCTGGCATGAAAACAGAAGCAGATATAAGTCACATCCTATTTTTCCCCCCTGAACCAAAGCAGAATCAAAACATCCTTTTGCTTCAGTCAAATTAAAACACAACACTCAAACAAAACACTGCAGGGAGTAAACAGAGCTGTTCATTTGTCACTGGAAGCCTCAAGATCATGAGCTGTGCGCAGGTCACAGCGCTGATGTGGGTGCATTGTGTTGCCTGTGGTGGCAACAAGCTCCTCACTGCACGAGGCCTGCTGCTCTAATGGCACCGCTCATATGTGGGCTTTGCCCGGCCTCCTGTGCTCGTGAATGGTGCTGCTGGAGAAGGATGCCTTGCATCTGAGCTCTCTGCTGCTCTGCATCCTCAGGTCTGGACCACAGACAAACGCAGGTTTAGGAAATGCCGGACTTGCTTTCTCCCTCTCTGTCCCCCGGGTTCGAGCCCAAGCCTCGCTGCCACGGCTGCTGGGGTGTTTGTCCCAGCACCCAAACCTGCCCATGCTCTGCTCTCCATCCAGCCTGGACCAATAGCCCCATGCCATGGGATGCCTCCCGGCGGGGACACGCGCGTATCCCGCTCTGCCATGGCTGGGATGCGGTGCTGCCTTGAGTGCAGAGCAGAGATGCTGCACAGGGCAGGCGGAGGACCCATCCCGAGGGCTGCTGGAGGGGGTGGGTGCAGGACGGGCTCAGCTCCCCTCATCCCTCCCTCGCCCTGTGCAGGGGGACGCGAGGCACGGGGCAGCGGACGGGGGTGCGCGGCGGGTCCCAGCCGAGGGCGGGCGGTGCCGGGGCTGCGGAGCGGGCGGTGGAGCCCAACC
>JASSUY010031281.1:27527-41164 GCA_032466535.1 Forpus xanthops | reverse complement strand
CTGTTCTTATCTCAACCTGTGGGAGTTGTATTCTTTTGATTCTCCTTCCCATTTCCCCAGGACTGGGGAAGAAAGAGAGGGGAGTGAGCAGAACTGTTTGAGGGGCCTCAAACCACAACAACAGTGATTCGTAGTGCACAGTATTTCAGTAAGCAAGCAAAGAGGAAGAAAAAACCCATTGACAGAGTACAGAGCCAGTGTGCTCTAGCACAGCTTGTTTGAAATATGCCTAAAGCATTAAGTGATTGCAGCAGTTAAATAGGCTCTGTTTAACAGAGCTGCTCTTTAGGTGCCATTTGTGATTTCTTGGAGGGCTGGATTTGAATCATTCAACAGGGATTACATCTGAGTTAATTGCTCAGCCTAGTCCATTAGGGAACTAGTGTGAGTCTCAGCAAACCCTATGTAGACACTTAAAAGCAGCAGAGAGGTCAGGTCCGATCTTAGGGCCTTCTGTAACAGTTCATGCCTATTCAGGAAGATACTGAATATATTTTTAAGCCCGAGAACAGAAGGATTTCCCGAGAGGTAATGACTCAAAGTTCACTTGTATTCAGTTCATCTTAAGATACTAGCTGTTAATTCTAGCTGAGCTTCCAGGTGGGTACACCTTGATAAAACTGCCATTCTCAAAGCTCTCCAGCCAATAGTGTTTAACTGTGTCTGTTGCACATAAGTGTATACACAAAAAGTTTCCAGTGAACTAGAGCAGAACTGACACAGTCACTCTCTTCAGCATCATCGCCAGCTGCATACTGTGTTTACAGAAGCTGGCACTGCTTCATTAAGTGACATAACTAATAACACAGGGCCAACAAAGATGTATTATCAAGCCTCTGTCTTGCAGACCTGGACATCTCGCTGCCTTATGAAATTCTATGCTTCCGTTGCTGCTCCAGTTATCTCCCCTAAAGGCAATGAAACTGTGGAAAGGATAGAGAAGAGAGTGCTGGATTCCAACCCTGTCATGGAAGCATTTGGTAAGTAAGGCTTTTTTAACAGCAGAAAGAAGTAGTGGCTATGTCTAAACTAGGTCTTTGTCCTCTCCTTAAAAGTCAAACTCTTCAAATACTGGAGCTATGTACATATCACCCTTAATATCTGTATGTCCTACATGGAAGAGTGGAACCACTCTGATTATTCTCTGTCACTGGCAATTTTACAGGAAATGCATGCACTCTGCGGAATAACAACAGCAGCCGTTTTGGAAAGTATATCCAGCTTCAGTTAGACAGGTAATAACAATCACTGTGTAAACACCTTATCTGTTGACTTGAAATCCTATCCAAGCCTATTATCTCTAAAGTCTGCCACAAATATTTTATCTTATGTTGTTGATTTTATCAACATATTATATGAATATATATATATATATATATATATATATAGAGTGCCTGCTGTATGAAGATAAGCTGAGAAGGTTAGGGCTTTTCAGCCTGGAGAAGAGAAGCTGCATAGAGACCTCATTGCAGCCTTCCAGTATCTGAAGGTGGACTACAAGATGTGGGAAAGGCACTCTTCATCAGGGACTGTAGTGACAGGACAAGGGGTAATGGGTTTAAATTGAAACAGGAGAAGTTTAGATTAAGTATAAGGAAGAAGTTCTTCACTGTGAAGGTGGTGAGCTGCTGGCACAGGGAGCCCAGAGAAGTGGTAAAAGCTCCATCCCCAGCAGTGTTCAAGGCCAGGCTGGACAGAGCCTTGGGTGACATGGTCTAGGGTGAGGTGTCCCTGCCCACTGCAGGGATTGGAGCTGGATAATCTTAAGGTCCTTTCCAACCCAAGCCATTCTGTGAGATTCTATGATTCATCTTTAGAACATATTTTGGTTTACTAACAACTTACGTTATCTTTTTTTTTCTCTTTGCAAGCTCTCACCCTGATCTCTAAAAGGGCACAAGAGAAAAACAGAGGTGCAGATAAGAACTCTGAATAAAATATTAGGCTTGCACCAACCTGAAGTTGAAGCGCAAAGCATTCATAGTCAGTCAGTATCATGAAATCAGTCAGTATGTTAAAATCTTTGCTATTTCTCTCCATTCTAGGTGTCACCATTTGACTAGTGCTTCCATTCAGACTTTCCTTTTGGAGAAGACCAGAGTTGCCTATCAGGCCCCCAATGAAAGAAACTTCCATATTTTTTATCAGGTTTGCCTTCAGTTAATTTTGCTTGATGTTTCTGACAGTGGAGATGAAATCAGCTTTTAATATTTAACAGTCTCCCGGTCTGCCACATACCCAAATGAAATCCTGCTCCCAGTATGTTATTCTTCATTGTCTGTGAGCTGTACATACCAAAGGCAGATTTTGGTCATTACTTTGTTTTCTGTCTCCAGATCACAAAAGGTGCTACTGCAGAGGAGAGGTTGGAATGGAACCTTCCAGAAGGGGCTGAATATCATTGGCTCCCGAATTCTGAAAAGAACTTAGATGGTAAAGATTAATTTCAGAGACTGTCCATTAATAACTTCTGTAACTTTAAAGGCAGGAAGGCAAAAATGTGTCTGTCCTATTAAATCTCACGACCCAGGTTGGGCAGCCAACAGCAGACACTGCAAAACCACTTGCATTAAAGGGATTCTTTTTAAGTTTCAGTTTGTACTCGTTAAGAGTTTTGATGTGGCTTAAAAGAGCAGTTTCTGGCTTCATGAATTTGCATCTCTCTGTGGCTCTGTTAAGAAACTGCCTTATCTTTGGATGTGCTTATAACTGCTGCCTAACTTCAGAACCCCACAGAGTCAGTATTAAGTCAATGACTTGGTTCTCCAGTTTATCCTCTGGGGTTTACTAAAAGCATATATGGCTTCCTTGATCTCCTTTGACAATTCCAGCTAACCTGGATGTGGTGTGGAGTGTTGTGCTTGCCTGTGTTTGTGTTCCTGGCCTTCTCTTAAACAGCACTTGTTTGGCTTTTCAGAGGACTGCTTCGAGGTGACCAGAGATGCAATGTTTCACTTGGGCATTGACCACTCCACACAGAACAATATTTTCAAGGTCAGGTACAAAGCATGGTCTCACTACAAGGCTGCTAATGGTGTCTGGAATGTCTCTAGTGTGGGATTTCTGCAGAAGTAAATCTGTATCAATGTACAGAGGATGGCTTGTTTGGTACTGCTGCCTGGAGGCACATACACATACACATTATGTTGCATAGCTAAATATTAGATCCTGACTAAAAGCCTGCACCTATAAACTTTAGTTTTCCTTTCAGTAGTTGCATCTTTAGGAATTAACATAGGAGCTTGGAATCTACTTGCTTTTGTGTGTGTGTGTGTGTGTGTAAGGGTTTCGATTTGTCCTGTTCATGCGGTTAAAGGAAGGTTAAGAGCTCTGTTTTAGAAAGCTGAATGACTGATTGTATTTCAGGTACTTTCAGGCCTGCTTCATCTTGGGAACATTCAATTTTCTAATCCAGTGGATGAATCTCAGCCTTGTGAACTAGAAGACAAAACCAAAGGTGAGGCAACAAGCATGTCATGCTCCAGAGAGTCTTGTTATCATAGTGCAGATGCCTGATGGAAAGGATTTACTGTGCTTCTGTGCTTGAGAGGAGACTCGAGGTCATGGGCAACCCAAAAATCATGACTTCAGAGTACTGAACAAACAGAAACCGAATGCTCCTCTGCTCTGAGAGACAATATCCTTCCTTTATAGGGCAAGGTAGCTGCAACATTAGACAGTCATTTCAGAAGGACTGTTGGCAGAACTGTTACTCCTGATTGTAATTTTACACTGACATCACAAGACTTCCAGAAATCTGACCCAGAGTGAAGAGCAGGGCTTGTAAAATGGAAGCTTTGGAGTTCTCATGGTAAAAACTAAAACTTAGTAACAGCAAATCTGTTAAACTGCAGCAGAGGACACAGGCTGTTCTACTAGTGTGGATCTAGTTTTCCTTCAGAAATAAAACACTGTTCTGAATAGTGAAGTTTCCTACTATTAATTCACATGCTCTGAATTCACACTACCTAATACTCATATAGTTTTACATACAGCTCAGGTTAGCAGGATCTTAAATGCTTTGTTAGCGAATACTCATTTTTCTGTATTTCCCTACTATCCCCAAAATCCCTGTTTTTTTCTGGTCATGACTGATTTGTCTATCTGGATTTAGAGGTGTCTGCTCAAAAAAGGTGAAAACAAAGACCTACCTAGAGAATAAAATGCCTACAATTCCTGCTTCAGTATAGCAAACTTCAGACTTTTTTGGTACTATTGTTTCATTTCAAATAGAGTACCTAAACCTCCATGGATCCTGTAGATCCAGATTAAGAGTCAGGTCTCACAAAGCTTTTTCCCAAGTTTGGATAAAAAGATCCAAAATCCACATCTCAGTTGGCAAGCTCATGGAAGTGTCATCTTCCTGTACTGTCTCTAGAGCTTTCGTAACCTTAAAGGGGCTGCATTCATTTGACACTCCGGGTAACCTTGCCATGTTTTTTTTTCCCCAAACAAGACTCTGTGAAGGCTGCTGGAGCTTTGCTGCACATCCCTGTTGAGGAGCTCCTGGAGTCGCTAAGAATTCGAACAATAACTGCTGGAAAACAACAACAGGTCTTCAAGAAGCCATGCTCCAGAGCTGAGTGCGAGACCAGGAGGGACTGCCTCGCCAAAGTGATTTACGCCAAGTAAGGACACATAGGTCAGGCTGCTGTGCTAATCCATGCAACTGGGATTGAGGGATTGAGGGAGGCCAGAGAGATTTACTTTCTCTGCCTTTCTGCTTGGATTCAGTAACGGTGTAACCCTCCCTTCCCCTCTCAACACACCCTTGATTCAGTTGTAGATAGGACATAGCTGCAGACCTCCTAGAGAGATCTTCAGAGAACTGCTCTTCCATGTCAGCAAGCAGCATGTCAGTGTTTTGTTTCTTCCATGTGAAACTGGTATAAACAGCAGTAAAAGAACACTGTGATTATTGTAAGCAAGGGGTTTCCCACTAATCCAGTTGTCATTGTCTGCAGATTGTTTGAGTGGCTTGTTTTGGTCATAAATGAAAGCATCTATGCAGATCCATCAGCGTGGACCAACTTCATAGGTATGGTTATTCAACCCTGGTTTAACTGAGTAACCGTAAGTCCTTCAAGCTGCTCCTAGAACAAAATGGACTGTCTTGCCATATTCCTTCTAGGTTTGTTGGATGTTTATGGTTTTGAAGCCTTCCCTGAAAACAACTTGGAACAGCTTTGTATTAACTATGCAAATGAGAAACTGCAGCAGCACTTTGTAGCACACTATCTGAAAGCACAACAGGTAATACCCCACTAAGATCAAATGTTAAATATCTAATTTTAAAACAGCATCTTTTGTCTCTTTAATTATATTCCTGTGCTTTTGGTCAGATTGCAGCCTTCAGTTGAGTAAGTAATGCCACAGACATCAGTAGGTTGTGAGTAACAATTGCTTTTTTAAAGAGAGCATGGGGCAGTTGATGGAATGAGACAGCTTTCTCCCCTGGGTACTGGAAATCCGTTTCCTCTTACACAGCTCCATTGGCTTTGTGGCTTGTTAAACTGTTTGCTTTCCCTCAAAGAGTTGAACACTTTAAATTCTTCAAGTAAGTGTAGCCTAAATTGAGAGTCTTTTGGAAGCTACTGCTTACAAGCATGTTAATTCTCTTTGTCAATTATAAAGCACCTAAATGGAAGGAGAACTTCTAGACCTGACCTTAATGTGAAGGCAGAGAGCCCAACAGAACCTTGTAATCTAACATCGACAGAACATGTTACCTGATGGAGGCCTTTTGCCATAGAACAGGTTCATAAACCCAGTTGTCATGCCAGTACCTTGAAAGACAAAACCACACTGTGTACTAGCTTTTATTTTCGAATGAGGAGGTACAGAGTTTGTGTTGTTTCACAGTAGAGAAGGTATTTGCACTGTCCTAAATACACTGCAGTCACTTGCCTAAGTGGTCACACAGTGTTCATTCCGTTTCTCATCTGAGTGCTCTGAAAGCTGCAGAGTCCCTGCTTGGACTGCTACACTAATAGATGTACTTCAGTCCTCATTGAATTTCTCCATGTTACAGGTACATTACCACAATGCTCTTAGCCATTAACTGGAATCAGGGAAATTGCTTTCTTTATGGCACCAACATGATGGCACCTTCTGCCTCATGGCATAGTTTTGTCAATTTATTCAGGAGATAAGTAGCTCTTTGACCATAATTAATGCTTTCATACAACCAGCCTTTTTTTCCTGTCTACCTTCCCCAGTATGCCAGGGGTTAATGGTCAGTGAAGATGGAAAGCAAGTTCAAACACACAATTACTTTCCTTGTAATTGATTCATGACCTCTGTTTATAGTATCCCTCCTTTGTCTGCCCTCTTACCTCTCTTGACCTGACTGTATCTCAAATCACTTAAATGCCATTAGTGGCTGTGCTTGAGCAAGCTTTTGGCAGGAGACTTTTAAAATAACTGGCCAGAGCCTGTGCTTGTTAAATGCTCCTGCCAGTTTCTTCTGAAATTCAGCATAAATACTGCATGAATTAAGTCAACCAGTATCTTTCTGCACTGCCTTTTGGATTAGGCTTTGTATTAAATGAAGCCCAGCTCCATAGTAAAGTTTGGCACACAATGGTTGGGTTAGGGCTATGTCCGAATCTAACGAAGGAGTTCCACACATTCTTTGCCCTTCAGGGAAAAACCCAGTATAGCCAGGAGAGGCTTAGTGTGACTGTAGCCTCTGTTTACTCTGGAAAGCAGCCATGCTCTGCTCAGCTACCTGGGGTAGGATATCCTCCTTTGTTTTCTTCCCCTCAAGACATCTGTTGAACACCAGCTGAGTTTTGGATGAGCTGGCTGAGCCTGGGATTAAGTCGTTAAACAGTAACTGCATCGGACTGCAAAAAGGCATCCAGTTCCTTGGGCTCTAGTGCCCTCTGCTGCAGAATAACCGGGCTTTCTCTTACTGCAGGAAGAATATGCAGCAGAAGGCCTACAGTGGTCTTTCATCAGCTACCAGGATAACCAGAAGTGCCTTGATCTGATAGAGGGCAATCCCCTCAGCATTTTTTCTTTGCTGAATGAGGTAAGTGTGGATCTAAACCCCTAATGCTTTTGGCCTAGTTGCCTGCCATCCATCCCATGCCACCAAAGAAAACAAACATTTACAGTAGGAAGCTTGTCAGCTGTGGAATTTCTGCAGAGCTTATTTTTTAGAAGCATCATGGTGCTGCTTCTTCCTATTCCAAGTTGTCTTTTTCCCTTTCTTCTGGATATTCTGATTCAAATATGAAGCCTCAGTTACATTTTTGGGGGGTTGTTTTTCTCCCCAGTATTTCAGGGCTTGCATACTCAAAGCAACACTAAAAATAAAATGTCTGATGTTAAGCAGTTTTAGCTTTTAAAGACAGTTCTTTATGATGAATAAGAGATGTAATTTTGTGTCGTTTGCCATGCAGGAGTGCCGTCTGAATAGATCCTCTAACACTGACCTCTTTCAAACTCGGATTGAGAAGGCCTTGTCTCATAATCAATGTTTAAGTCGAAACAAGTTTAGTAAGAAGCCTAACTTTATTATTTCACATTATGCTGGCAAAGTCTGCTATCAGTTGGCAGCAATGGTGGAGAAAAATAAGGTAGGTATTTTCAGGAAGAGCTGTTAGAAACCAAAATAAAACAATCTTACAGACATAAGGCAATTTAAACCAAAGCACCTCTAACAAGTATATTTAGTGATGCTTATTTGATAGACATGCTTCCTTGTTTTGGAAAGAAATCCTGCAGGTCATGTAAAACTGGGTGACATTCTTGGTCTGGTTTTCAGTGAACTATCACTGGCATCAGCAAATGCTTTGCCAACAGAACTTTCAGCGCAGCATTAAGTGGACCATGTATCACCAAAGCAAGGCTTCTTCCATGCCTGAGACTGAAGGAAAGTTGATGACATCAGGGCATTTCTATAACCATAAATTAGCACTTCCATAAATATAGCGCTTCCCCCAAAATTCAGGTAAGTTTATGAACAGCAAGAGCATGGACTCAACTACTGAAAGTTCTGCTATACCAGGAAACTCAGCTTGTGGCCTCATTGTGCCATCAGGGAACAAGTGAAATAGTCCGCAGACATGAGGGTCCCTTGTCAGTTCTGACACCACCAGCAATTACAGCAAGTGGTATTAGGTCATACAATCAAATATCATCGCTTAATTAAAAGACTTTCTAATACCTGCTGCAGACTGTTCTGAAGGGATTAAACTAGTCCTGAGACTTCCAGCTCACTTCAGTTGTACGAGAACAACATTAGGAGCGGTCATACACTGGACTAGATTTGCTAAATGTTCCTGAACCTGACTGTAAATGTATGTAGTCAGGTTTGAAATCACAGCCATCAAAGTTGGCATCAGAAATAACTATTCCACTTAGATATGCAGGATTTTTAGTCATTTTCTAAGGTGGCAGGTTTCTGCCTAAGTCCCCATCCTACCAAGTGATGTTTGTGTTTGCAGGACCCCATTGCACCAGAACTGGTCCAGGTTCTGCAGAATTCAAAGGACCCTTTGCTTCAAAAATTATTTCCTGTGACAGAAAGGAACCAAAACGACATCAAACCCCAGAACAGAGCAGCTGTGGTGACAGTGGTAGCCAAGTTCAAGGTACACCCTATTGAAGATTCTGCTTTCTACTGCTATCTTCCTAACTAGATGAGGAAACAGTATAGTTGGATCAAGATCAGTAAATAGTATTAAAACAAGTGTAAACCAGAACTAGCTTCAGATTTGATATTCTCTGGGTTTTAACTCACTCCAGTTTTACCTTTCCTTTAACTTTGGGCATCTGCCTTTGTGAGGCTGCTTCCTGCCTTGTCCTTGAGGAATTTCAGCTGATGCCCTGCTGGAATTTTGGAAACTTTCTGAATTTACCGTCAACAATGTTACAGAAGAACCCATAGAGTGATTTTTTTTGCCCAAGCTGCCCTACAGCAGAGCTCTGCTAATGCTGTGTCTGTAAAGCCAGCCTTGCAAAATTCTGCTTCATGCTTTTTACAGCAGAGCACTGATCAGCTCAACTACCTGTGGAGGAGGAGTCCCTGGTTAAACCTGTGTTTGTTTTCTACAGGGTTCACTTGAACATCTCATGCAGATTCTGAACAGCACCACACCACATTACATCCGATGCATTAAGCCCAACGCCGACTGCAAAGCAATGACTTTTAAAAGAGAAGAGGTAAACTTTCAAAAGCCTTTCCTCACAGATTCAATAAGAAGCTTCCCATAGACATTGTGCAGGGCTTTGCATTGGGTCTTTCATGATCTTGAGTTATTTGCAAAGCTCTTCTCACATCACATTTTTAAACAGCTTTTTCTCCTTTGGAGCTTCCAAGGTAAATGTCCTTTCAGAATCACTGGTGATGCTTGTCTAAAATGGAGCTAGTAAGTGCAACAGCTCATCCAGATGCAACTTAACTCATTGCTGTATGAGTTCTCCTACCAGAGCGCTCCTGGGTTGTTTAGGGTGCTACCATCTCTCAGACCTCAAAACAGGTAAAGGTGATATGACTGCTTAGCAGTCCTGGTCACACAGATACCTTAATGGTGAATGCCCACAGCAAAACTGCTTGCTCCTGGAATCTGGTCTAGGTCAAGTTAGATGAGATCAGCCAACAAGCATGCCTCTGGGAGGAGAGAAACAGATGCTGAAGCTATAACTAGAGAACCTCATCTGACGCAAAGACAAGCAGCTAGAGCAGTGCTGCCTTCATTTTAAACACTTGAAGAATCTGCTGATGGCATGCGAGTAGTATTAAAATACCAACACTGGCTTTTCATATTGTGATGCATTCAGTCAGTGCAGGGTGTGTGGCCACCACAAGAGAGGGCACAGGAGGACTGTCCCACTGTGTTAGCACTGCCTTGACCCGGCTCTGGGTGTTACTGGCAGGCTCAGCTGAGCTGCACATGGCTTGGGTTGAGCACACCCTGGGCAGCAGCTTCCACAGTGGCTATCTAACCCATCCCAATTTATGCCTCAGGTTCTCAGCCAGCTTCAGGCATGTGGAATTGTTGAAGCCATCACTATCAGTGCAGCAGGCTTCCCTGTTAGGTAAGTCTAAACTTCTTGAGCAATGTGTTCCATAATGCATTTCTATAGCAATTAGTGACATGTCAGCGTATCAAAGCAAATAGTTTGCATTCTGTCTCTTTCTGAAGCTGATTCTTTCAAAGGTGTCTGAAATGTTCTGTTCACTGCTTGTGTTTAAGCTTATTTGAGCAGCTTTTTCACATTTTGGAGACAAAAATACCTGTTGCAAATCTGGACTATTGTTTTGCACTTTGGATTATAAAACTGCTCATTCAGCAAGTCCAGAAGTGAAGTAACAGTCTAAACAGCAGTGCTAGCGCAACTTGCACTCAAAGCAATGGAATTCTTAAAAACATGCTAAGTTATAATGAAGTCCAAATGTGTCTATAACACACCCCTGTTCCAAAAGCAAACTGTGCCCTTCAAGTCTGAGAAGCTGGAGAAGAGATGTTTAATGTGGACTATTACGTACTAAAACTTTCTAATGGAATACGGCTTCATAGGTAAGATTTTCAGCAACTAAAATGAAATGATAAATGGCGGCCATCTAAAGGCAGTCATCTCCAAGTTGAGCAGCTCATTGCAGCCAGTGCTTTTTTGACCACATGCAGAGGACAGAGAGAATGAGGCCTGAGCTACTCACATTTTTGACAGCTCAGGATTGATGGGGTGAAGCTCCCCATTACCATAAACAAGCACAATTCCCACCCAGTCTTTGTTACAGTCAAAAGTCACTGTTACTGGGCAATAGGCAGTCCCTGAATTCCTTCAGAAAGTCTGTATTTTCTTGCATGTTGGTGACTACAAAAGCATCAGTGCATTTGCATTCTATCTTTGAAGCCATTCTGCAACATCTCCCCCTCAACAGATCGGTTGTTTACTCTCTAGCAAATGATACTTGCCTAGGATTAACTGTATATTTGCCTGTCAGAATCCCTCTCCAGAGTTTCACTGAGCGCTATGAAATACTGAAACCATCATGTGGGTCCAATAAAAACAGAGGCTGTGATAAAAGCAACTATCGCACTGCTGAGCAAAATGGTATGTTTCTTTAGATAATCCCTCTGCCATAAAGTAAAATTATCATTGTGCCAATTCAGTATTGGATATATCAGACACAGTCACTGTATTCATCACTAAGGACACTACTGTTCTCAAGATATTTCTCTAATCTGTCACCAACTTGAGTTTCTAATTTGCCTGATGCTTACAACAGGCTCTTAAAAAGTGTAAATCTTTCATCTTACTGCTGTTTCTTCGTGTTCCTCTTTGGAAGAACAACTACAGTAACGGTGTTTTGGGTCCCCCCCAGTATAATTTGATTTACAGTTGGTTCTTGAGTAGACATTAAAACCACTTACCTTTTTGCTTATATTCCTTCTCTTTCCTTCTTTTTTTCCCCCACCTTGTTTCCTTGCCGTTCGAACACACTGACCTTCTATTTTACATGGATTCTGCTGCTTCTTCTACCTTTTGCAAACTTCTGCATGTGATTCTTTTTAATAAGCAAGAGTGAGGAAGGACTTTAAAAAACACAATCCAGTCTACAAGGTAACATCTTTGATACGAATCCCTGAAAGTAGCTCATCAGGTGGATAGAGTCAATATTGCAAGTTATTGCAACCTTCTTCTGTCTCCCAGATTAATCCTGTCTTCACCCACGGGGTTTAGTAACCAGAAGATGTGGGAAGCAGGAGCAGTGAGTACCAGCCTGTGTCAGATAGGTAAAATGGCCAGAAATCCATGCACCTTGCGGAAATGGAATGAAGTGATGAAGTACAGGCTGGAAAATGACTTACACATCATATCCTTCTCCCTCAGTTACAAACCCATTAGCTGAAATGCCACACTGTGATAGGTTACTAGTGCTTTTTGTCTTTACCAGGTAATAAGCTTCAAACAAAGCAAAACCATTGCCTAACACAGGGATAAGCTTTTGATTCCCTTATCAGCCCAGCCCCATGAACACCACCATAGTCATCAGATGTCTTCCTGTAAGCTAGAATTGCTTATATTTGTTTTCAGTACCTTAAAATACTCTCATCTCCTTAGTAATATTTAGAGCAGAAAAGCAAACAGTATCCAGGATGGAAAGATAACAGAGACCATCAAGTTCCAGCATTGGGCATGCAGAAACTCATGCAGCATTGCCTTGAACAACACAATCTCTTTCAAGGACAGGTTTGAATTAAGTCTACCTCTATTTCCAAATAGATTAATCTGGCTAACCTGTTTGTCCCATAACATAAAGAATTGTGTGCTGTGTCCCCAAAATGGTTTTAATAACCTCTTACTGCTGCAATAAACTCCTGCGTACTACATATCCCTGTAGCTGCTTCTGATGCCCTGTGAAAGCTGTAGAGTTGTGTAGAATTTTTCATTTCACATCTTTCAGTACATTAAAGCTAGGAGTCTAATTCCTTGCTTTTTGTTCTGTTCCAAATAGCTTTGAGATTTGGCTATTCCATCAGATTTTCTGAAGGCTGAGCTGCTCAAATCTATTCTTAATTGCATTGCTGTTGCTTTGTAATGTTTCCATGTAGGAGGCTTTAAACAACGTGAGAACAGCTGAGCCCTCCCTTTGTTACATCTGAGTTTTGATTTGACATTTGTTACCTATGGATAGATTACAACTTCGGCAATAAGACAGCACCTAAACTACATCCTAATTGAAACACACCATGCTGGTTTTCTTGTTGCTAGCACATGGTGAAATCTGTCCTGTCACATTCTTCCCATAAGCCCAATTAGATCTAGTGATGTGTCAGCCATCACCTCCTCCCCTTTTGTAGGTGTATCCCCACTTGATGGTCAGGAAGTCTCAGTGTAAAGGCAATTACTCAGTCCCGATTCCCAAGTTTGGTGATACCTTCTCTTCAATGCTCCATTTGCAGGCAACACTCCAGTGGCGGATGATGACGGAGCATCAAGCTCTCTTGTTTTTGAGATCCTTCAGAGTGTGACTGGACAAACTGCTGCTGAGCAGACAGGGAACAGAGCAGAAAACATGTCAGTGTACTGCGGCAAAACCAAAGTATTTATGGTGAATTCCGTGGTAAGAGCCAGTGTACTGCAGCAAACCCAAAGTATTTATGATGAATTCTGTGGTAAGAGTGCTATTGCCTTGATTAACAGTTCCAGGGTGTACTTCTGTAATTGGGGATTCTCGCCCAGAGTATCATGGGTTAGGCAATACTCCTAATGCCAGCGTGACCACAGCTTGGCATTTTCCTTCCAATTATTAAACTAAATCAAATACCCATCAGAATCCAACTATCGAAAGCATTTTATGTAAAGGCATCCTTACTGCTAACAGACAAGGAGCTGCATTCGTGTTTAGTGTTGTCAGCATCCTCTCAGCTCCAGTAAAGACTGCAGCTTTCCTAGCTTCAGCCGACAGACTTGGCTACTCTGAAAGGCTTAAGCAGCTTCTTTGTAAAAGAGGTGAAGGAGATAAAGTCCCTTCGCAAAGCTTATATGCTGGAGGATGCAGCCATAAAAGAACCCCTTTCAATGGAGCTAATTTTAAGCCAGCTGCTACTGCAAAATTGGGAGTCACCACTTTTTCCAACCACCCTCTTGGGGGGGGGGGGGGGGGGGGGGGGGGG
>JASSUY010031281.1:5500-27517 GCA_032466535.1 Forpus xanthops | reverse complement strand
TGCCCCCCCCCCCCCCCCCCCAGATACTTAGATTTCTACTTGACATGTTATCCAGTAAGCACCAATGAAGTGCTCTCACTTCTAAACCCAAATCCAGCAGTCTTAAGATACTGACATGTGCCTGTGGTTTTCTGACAAAGACCAAGAGGCTGTAGAAGAGGAAGGAGTTGTGAGCACAACTCCATCCACAAGTATTAACTGCAGGCTCGTATCCCCTGATGCAGCTGGACCAACTGGAAGCTAGAAGAGCAGAGGTGTTAAATGAGAAAGCATTTTGCATTCAGTGTTGCTGGAGAAGATTTAAACAGAAGAAACTAGCAAAGGAGCGATGGTCTGCAACTGTCATCCAAGCAGGTAATTTGGTAAGGGTGTGGCTGAACATAATACAAGTAACATTTCCAGTTACACTGGACATTGGAAGTGGCAGGAGTGGTTCTGGTAACTGAGTATAGAAAAGCTGAACTGCCATCTCTTATATTGTGTGTAGGAGCTTCTGAGATTCTTTGTACTCAGGATTCTTTTAATTCAATCTTCAGCTGTTCGCTCCTGGTTAGCCAAGAATCGCTTCCAAAGGATGCGCAGGGCTGCTGGTGTTATTAAGCGTGGCTGGAGGAAATGGAAAGTAAGTACACTGCTACAGGAAAACACTGAAATTGAGTGACTGAGGCTTTCTAGTCTGAGAAAGACTGCCTCTGTCAAGGAACTACACATAATCAGTACTGTCACTGCTTCAGAACACTGTTCTCAAGCTGAAGAGCAGAAGATGGGTTCCAGGTCTTGCACAGCTGCTTCTACTGAGCATATTATTCTGCATAGACTGCAGAATAAATTCATTCATTCCTTCATGAAATGGGAAAAAAAACAGGGGGTGCCCTGCCCTTTACCATGCCCTCCCTTTTAGACTCGTAAGTTTTGCAGTTTAAAATGTTCAAGTTGTTTGAGAATCTTGGTCAAGAATATTTTCCTGTATCTCTTCATCAGGCAAAAATAGCTGCGTTAGCAGCAGAATTGGATGAGGGTGAAGAAAAGGGGTTCTCCGTTCCTGGAGCTACACTGATATCAGCCAAACCACCTTGCTCTTTGGAAACAACTTGTCCTCTGCAGGCAATAATTCAGTTCTGGCCTCTTGGCCTTGTCCTGGCTGCTGCACCCGTTACTGTAACAGGGCCTCGGAGAGACCAGTGCTTGCTGGCATGTCTCAAAGTGCTTCAGGAGAACGACTGCTACAAAGTGGAAAGCTGTTTCTTTGGCTGTGGCATCACCTCCATTAGAGCTCTCCCACAGGTAATAAACCTCATGCACTCGAGTCAGCAGCACGATTAAGCTGCCATGAGTGCAGGAACCTGAGCTCTGCTATGGAGCAGAGCAACTGTGAAATCTGTTCTTGAGCTGCACCCTTCTCCCACTGGCCTTGATACACAAGGATGACTCTAACAGCAGTGGGTCAAGCTGCACAAGGGGGCGAGTTGCAACTTTCAGCTAAGCATGAAAACTGACTCAGGAACAAACTGATCAAAGCTGTGCTTTAGACATGGATCCTAATACAGGCTCTGCTATCATGTACTGGGTTTTCTGCTTAGGAGATTCAAGTTGCACAACAGGTGAACACATGAAAAAGAATCTGCTTGGGGAAAAGCCACTGGGTGTATTAATAATATCCCAGTACTTCTGTATTAACAAATAACTGCACAGACTGATTCACACAGAGGATTTTCATGGCAGAAAGTGAGCAGCAAACCTCAAGTATTTAAACTCCTATGCATATGCAGGATAGTCTTAGGCATCACTTACTACAGATGAGCCACAGCCCACCCTGGCTTCTCTTAGAAACTGCACCCTGGTTAAAAATCACCTTGTGCTTGGCTTTTGCTGATAAATTGTTGAAGTTGCATGAAATTATGATGTGTGCAAGAATGTAGCTTGTGCTCGGTCACAGTTACAAGTAGGAAGAAGCAGTACTACGATCAGTACTAACTCCTCTAATCCAGAGTTTAAGCTAATTTAGGTTCAAATTACAGTACTGGTACTCTTTGTAATACTCATTTATCTTAAATCCATTTGTACTAGGACTCCTGTGGAAGTCTTCCCCTATCCTTATTCACTAGTTGTCTATATATTGAAGCACTCCTTAGTCTGAATAGCAAAATTAGCTCAAAATGCAGCAGAAACATCAGCTGACCTCTCCTCCTCTTATTCTTGCAGGGCTCTGTCAAGTTCCACTGTAAGAAGTCTCCCCTGCATTATGCAGATGTCAGCCCCCACATGGATGCCTACTCCATTACTGGATTTAATCAGATTCTATTGGACAGAAAAAAACTCCTTCCAACATAGGTTTTGGCCATCTTATTGGACTTTTTCCTTCAGGGAAGGGCTGTCTGCAAGCTGCTGCTTTCAAATTACTCAACATCCATATCTGCTGCTACCTCAGAGCTATCTGTATCAATGCATTGTATGTATAATATGCTTCAAATTTAAAATGGAGGGGCATTTCTCCCCTCACACACATGCACATATTAGAGGAAATATCAGTACTATGAGAATGCTCAACATAATTAAAAGAAATCAAATGCTTTAAGCAGTAAATACTTGAACTAAACACTTCCGGCACCACCTGGGAGAAGTAAGAGGCTGATAATGAGTGAGCAAATAAGGCAAACGTTTCTGATACATGCTGGATTCCTGTTGAGGGTACAACTATTCTTACTGACCAATATAACGCTTCTGACTGTGTCTGAAGAATGAGTAGCAGCCAACTGTAACACTAAAGGCAGATGTCTCAGGGAAAAGCAAGATTGAACTTCTGGATTTTATCTTTACAACCGAAATATATGTACCCTCCCAGCTGCCATGCATTTCTAGGACTCCCTTGTCAACAGCATGACCTGCCATGGGGCCAGGGTTTTCCCTAGAGATGCTCTACACTGCCTCTGCTGCTTGTACCAGTCTTGAAAATGTTCAGCTCTCCTGTGTATATGCCACTTTTAAATAAACCATTGAATACCCTGTAACAGTGTTTGACCATCTGCAACAAGGTTTAGTTAACAAAAACACTTCACATTAATTTGTGAATTAAAATAAATGCAAATATATTTAACGTTGCCATTGGAAAGCAATGTTTCTCAGGGTTGACAGTGTTTCTGTACCATCAGAAAGCACATCCATCAAGTTTAATTCCTAGCATCTAGAAATCTGTCCAATACAACCATGTCCCTGTTTAAACTGGAGCACTGACATGCATGAGAAAAGCACAAGCAAGCCTTGCTTCAGGAAGTGCCCAGCACAGTGCACCACACTAGCATAGGTGCTGCTGGTCTCTGTCACAGGGCAAAGATCTCAAGGAAAGAAAAGTGTTCCCAAAGTAGCTCACTCAGGAAGAACGTTCTCCTTCTCTGGAGGCTCAACAATTCCCAAGCAGCAGTCTGCAAACTCAATGAATAACGGCTCCTGCATGTACTTCTTCATGAGGGAGCTTTTGTCTTCAGCTTGATCGACGGTTATCAGGAGCTGCCGGAGATGTGGATTCAGAAGCAAGGTTCTCAGTTCTTCCGATTCCCCTTTAGGAAGAGATGAACAGTGCTCATCTATAATCTCAAACGATTACAAATTCGGTGGAGATCACCCTTATTTTGAAAATGAGCTTTCAAAGAGACACAGGCCCGGGGACCTGACATTTGCACCTTTAAGATCCTGCAACAAGGTGCCCGACCGGGATAAACTGCAGCGCTCCACAAGAGTTCCTCGGAGCCAGGAGTACCGCAGCTCACTGTGCTGGAGGACCCCCACCCCCCCGTTCGTATCCGACCGCTCGAGGTTACCGAGGAGCTTGAGCTTCTGCAGCGGGACGCGGTCCCGTTCGTCGTCCTCGCTCAGGATGTCGTCCACCGACCAGGGGCTATCTGCGGGCGGGGCGGGCAGCACTGCAGGGGGCTCTTGCTCCCGCTTGGGCTCCGGTGTGCAGCGCTCTGCAGGAAAGAACGGCGTTAACAGCGCTGCAGCCCGGCCCGCCCCTCCCCGGCCTCAGTCACTCACCCCTGTGTGTCCTGCAGCACGGAACGGAGCAGCTGCAGGGCGAGAGACAACGTTAGAAGCGGCCGTAAGCGCGGGAGGCCACCCGCTCCCCTGACCCGCGCCGCCGCTGCCCCAAGGGGCCAGGCCAGGCCGCACCGCCCGGGCCGCCCCTCCCGCCCTGGTGCTCACTAGGCCGCGGTGCAGCGCGGGCAGCGGTACTTGGCCGCCCCGTCCCGGTGCTCCCTAGGCCGCGGTGCAGCGCGGGCAGCGGTACTTGGCCGCCCCGTCCCGGTACTCACTAGGAAGCAGCGCAGCGCGGGCAGCGGTACTTGGCCGCCCCGGCCGCTCCGCACACCGCGCACCGCCGGAGAGCCCGCATGGTTAGGGTAGTTAGGGTAGTTAGGGTAGTTAGGGTACTTCCGCTACTTCCGGTACTTCCGGCCAGGCGAGCGCCGAGCGCCGAGCGCCTGCTCCCAGGCCCGCTAGTCCAGAGCCGAGCGGCGGGGGGGATATGACGTAGATGGAGCGCAGCCCCGCCCTCACCAGGGCGCAGGGTTATTTCTTTGTACGTTTATTTATGTAAATATATATATTATTTATATATACTATTTCACTATATATAGTATAATGTATATAAAATATATATTTATAGAATATATAGTACATATTGTATATATTATTACATATATTTATTTAAACGTATGTTTATTTAAATATACATTTACTTATTTGAACATATATTTATTTAAATATATAAGCATATATATATATGCCCTATTGAGGAGGGGTTCCGGCTGCACTGCAGCTGTCACCTTGCTTTTGAAATGACAATCACAGCGACAGACAGCGGCGCATTAAACATTCTGGTTGCTTTGCCGATGTCAATACAGAGATGAATCAAAACCATATCGTACCATAAATATGGCACAACAAACCCGCCCCAGGCTGATCTGCACCATCTGCCCCGTGGTAAGCTGTGGTAGGCTCTCCCGTTACTAAGTTTGGTTGAAACACCCTCAGCAGGAGGCAGATGCTCAGATTCCAGATGAACTCTTCTCAGGTTAGCGGTACGGAGCCCAGAGCAGTTGTGTGCAGGGGGAAAGCGGAGCTAGACTGATCTACCTGAGTTACATTATCCATTTAAATAATTCATTTTAATTACATACGATTTAGTGCCATCCATTTCCTGAAGTGTCAGAAGTTTAATTCAGATGAAAGAAATTCTCCCTGAGTTCTCCAGTGTAAAGCAGCCCAAAGGAGGGGCTTTACAACCAACATTACCACTTCATTACTTCACTACTGTGGTGGCACCTGCCTGTTTCTGATACTGGGGGGTGAGCCATCTCATACACAGAACATGCCCATTTCTCACACCCGCTCAGAAGCAGGTTGATGGGATTTTGTTCTCAGTATAACTAGGAATATGCATTCATCTGTACCAGGATCTGACAGATTGGCTATTCAGTAGCAATTTTCTATTTTTTTTTGAGACAAAGGGGTAAACCCTTCTCCTTTTTCAAAATACTTGGTCTTGACACTTCTGTTTTTGTACAGGCAACTTGACTGCAATTCTGATACTGAAGAATTCAGGTGAGGTTTTCTTCTAGAACTGTGCAAATTTTAAAAGCCATGGACGTGAATGTGCCTTTGTTTATAAGCAGAAATATAGAATCATGATGGGACCTTAAAGCTCATCCAGTTCCAACCCCTTGCCACGGAAGTGTCCTAGTGGAAGGACACCTTCCACTAGAGGAGGATGCTCCAAGCCCCTGTGTCCAACTTGGCCTTGAGCACTGCCAGGGATGGGGCAGCTGCAGCTTCTCTGGGCACCCTGTGCCAGTGCCTCAGCACCCTCACAGGGAAGAGCTTCTTCCCAATATCTCATCTCAATCTCCCCTCTGTCCTGTCGCTACTTGCTCTTAGAAAAGCATAGTCATGAATGTCCCATGAAACCATGTAATCCAGCTACATACTGCAGTTAAAATTGCAACAGTGAAACGGTGCTGAGTACCTCCATTAAGAAAGAGCTCAGTCAAATATCCAAAGACACAATTGGACTGACTGTGAGAAAGTAAAAATACATTTTCCTCCAGATTACTGCAGATCTTTTAGCTGTCTTCAAAACCATACAAATAACACCAAGGATGTGAATGTCAGCAGCAAAGCAAGCCCAGCAGAAGCCTATATCCAAACGCAAAGTAAACAAGGCTAATGGAGTTGTTTTTATCTCTGAGTGAAGGAGTTCTCCTGCTCCACTCTGCAGCAAGGCGAGCGGACACGCTCCATGCAGCACTTCACAAGGGGCTGCTGCAAGTCACTGCAGTGGCCAGCGCCAGGCTGCAGCTCATCCTCTCCCTCCCAAAGGTGATGGATGTTGCTGTGAGAAGCCATGGAGCTCCAATGGCCCTTTCACAGGGACCATGTGGCACCCAGAGGTGCTGCAATGCCTGGGGATGGGCAGGGATCACCGTGATTTCAGGTTCCTGACTACACCAGCTAGGCACGTCAGCAGTCACGGAACAAAGACAGTGCTGGACCAAGGGTAGTCCCAGCTAAGTGTTCTTAAGGGTGCAGGCTTGGACATGGGCAGTGAAGAGGCACTTCAGAGCCTTGAGCTTAGCCCCAAGAGTTTTGGCTTTCAGGGTATATATGATGGGGTTTCCCAAACAGTTCATGGTTATCAACATAGCCGCGCAGTTTCGTAAGATAAAGACTCCTGGGTAGAGATCAATGTGGCACTGCTTGTTAATTGCATCAGATATGACTCCTGCGAATACAGGAGCATAGGAGATCAATGCCAGGAACCAAATAAAAATACTGGTTCTGGCAATGTGGATTTCAGCAGATTTGTAGGTGCCAGTGGCCTGTCCACATGCTTTCATTCTCAGCTTTCTTTTCCTCAAGATGATGATGAATCTAAGATAAGTGAACAGAGGTATAAGAAAAGCCACCACAACATTGGGAATGGTGATGAAGATGAGGTAGTCGTGCAAAAAGGGCTGTAGAGAACAGAGATTTTTTTCCCATACTCAAGCAGTTCCACCCCATCAATGGCAAGCAGCCCAAAAAGAAAGCCAGCACTCAGTTAATTAAAACTGCAGCTATGGAATGGTTTCTAGCAACCCTGAACCTTGTCCTCATGCTTTCAGCCACAGCCAGGTAATGTTCAATTCCAATGCTTACCAAGTTATAGATGGTGGATAAAATAGACATGGTGTAAAAGGCATGAGGTGCAAGCATGTCCTTGGATCCCAAGGTTGTAATGTCGGAGTTGGTGATGAACAGCATCGAAATCCAAAAGCCAGAAAAGCTGGTAAAGAGATCAGAAAAGGCCAAATTGCAGAAGAGTATAGAGATTGGCTTGTGCAGAGCCTTTGTCGCAATCCTGGTGAAGATGACTGTGCAGCTGAAGATCACAGATGCTATATTAATGGTCAGTTGAGGAATGCCCAGTGCAAGTATTAAATAATGGCTCCAAATTTGAGTGTGATTAGTAGAGCAGTCCGGGTACCTGTTCATAGTGGAAAATACTAGTTTTAAGCATTAAAGAGGTCTGTTGTACCCATCCTGTATTCTCTCAGATACTGTACTATGTTCTCCAGGTGAAGAATGAATCCTGACACATGTTTCTATCGCCATGTTACCATTACGGATTAAACTTTAACCATTCCTGGTTTTAAATATTTGAGTTACCAACTCTGAGCATCACCAATTACCTCTAAGTTGCTAGGATAGCTATAGCTGGAAAACATATTTACTACTATACAGATTACTTGCTTAAAGCAACCTTTATCAAGAGCGAAACCTGTGCAGATCTTGTGAAGATGAATGATCACATCAGTAGTTTCAGATTCTTTAAGGATATTTTGAAATGGAATGAATGTGAATTCAGCTTTAATTCACCGATAAATCAGATGGATAAAGGACTAGAGAGACACAAAATGAAGAGCAGTATTCTTTTTTCTTTTGGAGGAAAAGTGACTCAAAAGTGATGGCATCCAAAGCAGAACAGCACTGCTGTGTCACCAACCTCCTCTGGTTCAGTGAGGATGCTAGTCCTTATTTCAGATGAACTCTAACAACATCACAACATTTCATCTTGCTCAAGGCAGAGCAAGAAACAACAGAATCTACTTGCTCACTGTCTCTTGCTTTCAAGGGCAAATGGATACAGCCAAAAGTATTTGGGTTTTTAAGCTTTGTTAAAAAAAGAGCTTAAAAAAGAGCTTGTAAACAAAAAAAAAACCCAAACGTGTAAACAAAACCATACAATGAACTGTAGCGCTTGAAGGGGGATCCAAAAAAGTGAGTCTGTCCCATTGATGCTCTTGTGCTTGGGCCCACAGAAATGTCTCTGTACTGGGTAATGTAGTACACAAAAGTTGTCGGAATACACCTGAAGTTGCATGGCCTTTCTCTCTCTTGTGTAAGTTAGAGGTACTGATGCTTCACAAGCTGAACAAAAAGAGATGCATTTAATGAGTTTTTGAATTAACTTAATTTCCAAACAAGGAAACACAAGAGATTGGCTTAGACCTTTAGTAGACTGTATTGGAGTAAGCATTGGAAAATAAAAATGCCTAAGCAGTTCTGACAATGCCATTTTTCCCACCTTAATTCTTGGATGAGAACGTAGCTAGAAAATGACAGATGTCTACTCACACCTTTGTTACAGGCTATTTTGTATTTGCTTATTCAGTGTGTAACTTGTATATAATAAAACAACATTATGTCATTATATCTTTTCTTCCTTTTTTTAAAAATCAAATGATTTTTGAGAACTCTCAAATACTTGAGACTTGGGGACAATCGCTCTTTGGACACACTTAATGGTATCAGACAGTAGAGGGCACTGCTGGAACAAACAATGCAGGGAGCAGTGGGGAGGATGGGGATTTTGGGCACTTGGGGGCAGTTGAGGCGAGCAGCACATCAGTACATCTCTGTATCACCACGAGCAGCACCATGGATGACTTTTTTCTATGCAGAACTGGCTGGTTTTGTTTGCTAGTGTTGAGTGTGGGTCACATCTGTGTCATTTCACTTCCCAATGCTCACAGACAAGGAGAAATCTCTCATGTGCTCTGGCTGCTGCTTGGCATCTATCTGCAGCTAAGCAGCTTTCCTTTAGCAAAATTGCCCAGGTAAAGCCATGTCACTTACAAATTTATTCTGATTTAATTTATTTTTACTGTTGTCTTGACAAAGGATTAATTTGCATCAGTAACAATTTTATACCATGCTATTGCAAAGCAGCTCAGCTAAGTTTATGGGCTTTCCATATTCAGTGCTGATATCTGAGCATTATAGCAGCAATTCCAGCTCTAAACTGTAAATCTGCCAGGATTTACAGCATGAGAAAATCGTGATAAAATATTGAGCTTAAAAGGTAAAATTCTATAGATTCTTTTTTAAGTGTATGAAAGCACATTCAGGTTATTGTGCAATTACCAGTTCATAATTATTTTATATATATATTGGAAATACTTTATGCAAACAAGTAAAATGTATTTTCGATGGTCACAAGGAAGTGCAAAGAACTATTATATAGAAATAAGGGCTGAGAATTAATGAATTCTGCTGATGTATTAATGTTTTATAAAACTCTTGAGTGTTACAGATAAACCATTCTTTGTGCATGCTATAACCCGCCTCATACAGACTTGTCAGCCACACCTTTGGTGTGAGGTTGCTGCTGAACAAGGGCTCAACTATTTGTGTCACCTTGTCAGTGCCAGCACCAGGAGTCAGCAATAACAGTGAGTGTGTCAGCAGGGTAGCATTCAGCACAGGTAAGAGTAGGGCAGGAACAGCAGAGGACACCAGACCTGAGCCACACATGCTCCTCATCCCTTCTGCTTGTGCTTCCTGTGGCTCTGTGTGCTGAGGGCTGTGATGTAGAGCTGGTACCCACAAAATCAAACATCTTCAAGAATATACTAGTTACAAAGAAGGGTATATGTGTGAACTTGGACTCCAAAGCACCCTAGATACTCCTGAAAATGCTACTTGAAATTTCCCTAATTTGAAACTCCGGTGTTCAAACATGAAACACTAAATAATATGAGATCAGAATGTGATTAAAAATAATATCAAGTAGCATAAATATCTCTTCATGAAAGCTTTGAAATTTTACTTTGCTAATATAATTGCATAAAAATTAACATAATGGTGTCAGATTAAAGAAAACAATATCTTTGTGGAAACTGCTTTTTTGTGGGCTTCCATATACAGAAACCCCAGATTTGTATATTTCAACCCCCTGTAATAATGTTTGAGCTCTCAAAACCAGATGAAAAGTAGCTTGAATTGAAAACATGGTGTGAGACAGAGGGATATTACACAGCCAAATGTTGATGTAGAGCAATCTCAATTCAAGGGAATTGTTATACTCCCATATTCTGGGAACTTTGCAGTCATTATTGTACTTACAACATACCCATGAGGGAAAAGTGTTATTTACATTTTATGGGAAGAGTGGGATGAGAACAATCATGTTATTTGCTTAAGAACATTCAAAGTCCTTCACGGAGGGAACTGAATCTAATCTCTATCTCAGGCCAATGCTTCAGACACTGGCTGGACCTTGCAGTTGATAAGCATTTGATTGAGATTTATCTAGATTTTGATTTACACAACATTCTGTAGTCCTATAATTGTTTTATATTTCTTTATCTGAATGTACAGATTGCTACTGCTTTGTTATTTGGCATGCAAAAGAGATGGCATTATTTTGCATTGAATGTCCAAGTTCAATAATACTGATCTGATGATTGTGCCTCTGGAGAAAACAATAATCACTGAACATGTTGAAAAGGCTGAGAAAGAGACAGGAGAGGCCTCAGGTTGAATTTTTAATGACCATCCATTCAAGTGGCTGCTGTGGGCAATCTAACCTCACACAACTGAGCTTGCCATTTCAGAAATGCCCATAACCTGCAGCTCTCAGTCTTCAAGAGGAATCACAAGTGCTCAGCAGCAATCGGAACAATAGGCCCCAGTCAAAGTTGATTTCAAAACAGGAAATTAAGTCCAGGAGCTGTGAGTCTTAGTTCTGTACAGTAACCCTTGGACAACATACACTTTTACCTTAGCATGATGCACTAGCAGTTCTCTCTTTTATGAGGATAATACAACAAGAAGAGGGAATTATGCCTGAAACTGCAGGAGAAAAAGCTGCATCCATATAATTAAAATAACAGCAACATAGCACAGCTAAGCTACAGATGATACGGTATTACTTTCAAAGTAATGCACATACATTGTATACTCAAGAAAACAAGGTATTGAAAGGATCAGGGATATTACTGCCCTGGTTTCTTTTCTGTCACACTCTCCCTTGAACTCATGTCCAACTCTGACTTCCATTCTTGAAATACCAGGCACTGTTTGCTGTGAAATGCAGTGGTTCAGCTTACTCCTCAGTTGCCTCTGCACTCCACTTTACCAAGCTGCAGATCATACATATCCTGAGCCAAAAAGTGGCAAGGGACGTGTAGCTTGGCTAAGTACTGAGGAAGAATAATTCCTGCTTGCCATGACCTTCATCAAAGCCTTGAGACAAGAACATCCATTTGTTCCATCTTTCAATGGGCGTTATGAGGCCTGCAAATAAGGAACATTCAGGAAAGAGCGTAATAAAAATAAGGAGTCTATTTATGCAATTTATGTTTTAATTTATGCAGATTAAAGTCTTCCTCTTTGGAGAGGAAGACACAAAAGGGGTGTATGATCTCCTTCCAAGATTTTTCTGATACGTATTCAAAACAGAGAGCTCTGACTCCTCCTCCACCCAGTCTCTTTGAGGATTTTTTACCTCACAGGTTTTGAGTTATCTGGCATCCCAGCTATGCTTTCATAGCCCTCACCAGGTACATAAAGCAAAGACAGTCCTCAGGCTTGAAGGATTGTGTCAGCCACAAACCACGAAGTGATGCAACCTGCTCTAGTGGAAGGTGTCCCTGCCCATGACAGGGGGTTGGAACTGGATGATCTTAAGGTCCTTTTCAACCCAAACAATTCTGTGATTCTATGTATATGTGAAGAAGCCAGAATGTATCTTACCCCTTTAGACATGTAATTGTCAACGTAAAGGGAATCTTCCTTCTGAACTAAACAACTACAGACACTTGGCAAGGACTACTGTTACAAGAAAGCAATAGTCAGAAATGTGTGCGCTTCAAAACAAGACAAAGCAGGATTTGGACTCAAGTCAGACTCTCCCTCACAGGCCTCAGATCTTCTGAAGAGCAGCAACTTGGCCTCCCAGCACAAAATGCTGTGCCACTGCCTTGATTTTGACTGAGACTCTCATACATTTGTGAGATAGAGTCAGACCCAGGCTGCTCTCATCCCCTCCTGCCTGTACTACTGGGGCAGGGGTACTGCAGCAGTCCAGCTGGAAGGTTAGGAACAGCTCTGGACTTCCTCCCTTCAGCACATGGTAGGATCATTTGGCTCAAACACATGCAAGCTTTATCAGTCCCTTCAAACTTCCCGTGAAGCTCTTTTGGTAGCAGCAAGGCAATGTCAGATCTCACGCATTTCAGAAACCAGGCTGGAGGGAACAGCTCCAAGATCATTGCTGCTTTGGCTCTAAAGGCCCCAAAATAAGTGCAGTTTTCTCTGGTTTTGATATTCTCTCCTGTTCTTACCTATCCTGTAACTATAAACACAACTGCAATCATTACACCAGACGAAAAGTAGCTTTTGATTCAATGATCTGCAATAGGCTCCTCATATAACTTTGTCTCTTGTCTTCACTAACCAAGATCTTCATGTGTATCTAATATCAGTGTCAAAAGTCCTTTATGTAAAACCACAGTGCGTTTCCTTACAAAAATATCCCTAGGTGCAAAGACGTCATTGGGAAGTGATGATAACCAAGCACCTGTCAGGTAAGTTTCTTTAAGAGAAATAATGGAGATCATATGATGTCTGTGCCCTGCTCATTTAGATAACAGACTTTATAAGGGAAGGGAATGTCTTTCCCTGAGTCTGCCTTCACAAATAAAGACTTAGTTAGTATGACTGCAGTGCAATTGATTGCCACTTTAATAGTGACAGGCTGGAAGGTTTACAAAAGTTAAAAAAGCCCGAAAACCAAGCCAAGAAACCAAAGACGATCCCCCTACCCCAAACCAAGACTCTTGAATTTCAAGATCAAACTTGTAACTCTCAGGTTTTTCAGTCCTAAACATAGGGTTTCTAGCAAGATTTGGTCTTGCAGGGTACTAAACAGTTTGGTGTTCAGCTTTGGTTCAGCTCCCCTACTGAAAAGCCCAAGAGTAAAATGTCTGGCCTATGTCCCTGAAGGCTGACACTGCCTGACACGGCCCCGTTCATGCCCCTGTTCCTCTCTACGTGCTCAGCATGCACCTTACTTAGATAACTCCACCGAGGCTGCCAGACTAGGAAGTTAAAAAATGCAACAAATTCCCTTATTGTTCTTGTCGCTGCAGTAACTGTTTATCTTAGCATCATGTGCTAGGCAAATCATCTTCTGTTCATGCTTTAAACTACCTAATCCAGGATGGAAAAACACTACCCAGCAAGTCTTCATTGTTGGAATGTTATTTATAGCCATCCTTTTTATGAATAAAAGACCTGCTCATAAGTCAGCTGTCAGATTTCCCATTGTTATTACAGGTCCTGGTCCTATGCGACCCTACTTCTAGTAGCAGCATGGCCATACTTCTCATCTGGGAGCCTGCAGCTCTTGCTAAAGGCAAGAAACACTTTCTTGGCTCTTTTTCCTAATTCAGCCGTCGCTGGATGACTTGGCAGGCTCAATGCAGCCAGCATAATGCTACTTCACTCTGTCCAGCCCATCATACAGGAGCACTGGGTCAAGCATCCTGCTGTTCTTGCATTCAACCAAGCATGAGGGTTGCACCCTCATGGACAGAGAGGCACATGGGAAAAGGGAAGAAGAAGCTGCACTCCCTCTTTTGCTTTCCTCAGCTGTAACAAAATCCAACCCCAAATGGAAAGATAAAAATATGTCTATGACTATGAGCAAGAAGCAGTAATGTCACTTTTCTGTACACACCTTTGTTTGTGGAACATAAAGCCTGAACTACTGCTGAATCATACATATGGAATTAAAATATTCAGCTAGGAAAGCAAAGGTGGCAGGAAAAAATAAATCTGTGTAACCGATATAATATACATAAATGTATATATATTTTATCTGATATACATCTGTATATATCTGTGTAATATCTGTGTATTACACTATAATATCAGAAGTAGGAAAGTTAAGAAAAGGTATCATTAAAAAATAAAGAGCAAAAAGCCAAACCAACCAAGCAAACAACAGAAAAATGTGTCCTTTCTGTTAATTCACAAAGCGCAAAAGCATATATAAGGAAGATGCTGGCATGTCACCTAATAAAGGTTCCCTGTTAATGAGCACAGCAGCCCCCTTTTCCAGTCTCAGATCTCCTCCATCCCTGAGCAGCTGTTTGGAGGGTGGTGGGGTAGGGACTGGGGGTGGAGGAGCTGGGTTTTGTTTGTTTCATTGGAGGTTTTTGGAACCAAACACTAACCTCAAAGCACACATTAATCAAATGTCCTGTGGGCTGGCAGGAAAAAAAAGCTGGCAGTAAATAAAAATGTAGCATTTTAGGTTACTAAAGGTGCCTAGGTTGCAAAGTATCAGGTATTCACTACAGGCTACTTCCTTAGTGCTAGAAAACCTTATTCTTTTTGCCATTAATTTTGTAGAAATGAATAAATTTAGACAAATCAGAAGCAGGGTAAATCTGGAGAAATTACAAAGGGGAGGAGTTCACCTTCCTGGCTATGGCTTTCAGGTCTGTCCAGGACTACTTACTCCAGTATAAAACTGAGAGCAGAAATATGATCACATACTAAGAAGTCTAATCAATTCTGGTTTCAACACTGAGGCTATTTAAAATAGATAATGGAATTGCTGTTCCTTGTTCTGTTCTCTCTGCACCTTCTCAAGACAGAGGCAGTAGGTAAGTCCTTGTCTGCTCTTTCTAACCCCATGTAGCAAGGTTACTCTTATTTATATTTCTTCCTGAGTATCAGTACGTACTGTACAGACTCTCTAATTCTTCTATATGTCAAAGGAAGGTTGTTTAATTTATTTCTCTGCCTTTTATTATTTGTGCTAATATATCAAGTATAGATTTCTCATGAATGAACGAGTGGGTTTGGGTTTTTTCACCTTAAGATAGTCTAGTTGCCTTCCTCCTCAAAGAAAAATCAATGAGGTTTGACTTGATCCCTACAGTTAATTATATCTGTACACTGAAAAAAATCAAACTTTTATGAACTTCTTAAACCTTCAAGTAGCTTGATCTAGTTTTCTACTGATATTGCTTTGCTGTTTATGATAGAGGATGAAAATCATATGGTTGCCCACTGAGAGAAAAAGAACAATATGTCTTTGCTGCTGCATTAGCTCAGCACATCCATCTATTTTTGCAGCCTGTGCACTATGTACATAAGTACACTATGCACTTATGATGCCTGGATTGAATAGCAGTCTATAATTAGTATTGAAAAATGCAGAGAGTATAGTTATGCTTCTATTTGATCAGCAATGCTATAGCATAGAATAAATCCCCTTTCCTATGTAAATATCAGCACATAGCCTCAAAATGAAAGATAAACACGGCAGTTCCTAAAGGTAATGAAGGATCTATTGTTTGCACTAAAATAAACTAGACTGCATTAAGGAAAAAAAAGAGATACAATATTATCAGCGGTATCAGAGGGAAGCACTGCCCCAAGAACCTATTAAAGAGTGACTGTTTTAAAGCAGATCAAGATTCAGTTGTCAGACTTAAAGTAACAGCGATCTGAGGTGCTCAGAAAGTGCCTTAAGGAGCTCAGCCTCAGCCCTAGGGAAACAGAGGAGGGGGGACCCTTCCATATTCTATTTCTCTAGTTTGAATTAACTTGCCATATCCACGACCCTGTAGCTTGTCTTTCCCAGGTTCTTACCTGATGGTTCAAATACCTCCCCTCTTCTTTAGTCTGTGTTTTGTATGTATTCTCTCCCCAGAGGCTTCCCACATGTGGTACAGGTAAACAGAGGCACGATGAACCTTTGCTTTTCCGAAGTCCACAACTAATGTTTGCTTGCTATTGATTACTGACTGATTAACACCTTGCTCAATTTACTGCTCTATGAAGAGATTTATTACAGGATCTTGAAAGACTATTTAGAAAACCTTTATGGGCTTTATTGGATTAGTAGTGATAATTAGTGCCTGAGCAGACGGAAGTAAGATAAGGAATGGATATAATAAGTTTTTGTTGTTTTTTTCCCCCAGCCATGATTATTTCCACTTTCTCCCCTGAATGCAGAGGAAACAACACAGTCATTAATACGCATGCAACCTGCTCTCTCCCCAGCCTTCTTTTCCAAAGCTTTTCCTGAGGATACTTTGCGCTAAGTTAAAAGCTAAACATTTTTCAAGAAACCTCAGCTTTCGAGAATCAGCCTAATTGATTTTTTGTCATATTTGGAAGGGATCTTTTTCAAAAGCAAGCATTTAATTTCTATCTTGTCACTTTTCAGAACTAGCTTGAGCAATATCCACTTCTCAGCTCATCTAACAGATCTTCATCAGGGCTGGTTTTCCAATCTGGTCAGCCTCATAATTCACTGCATTTAAACAGTAAATGTAACTGTTTATATTTCCAACTGCTTTCAGCTCTGATCTGTCTTATTATCACTGCTGTTATGCTTTAAAATTATTACTGATAGTCCTTACATGGCTTTATAAGGAAGCAAGCTTCATTATCCCCATTCCATAGAAGGGAAACTGAGGCACATTGTGGCAGCCACCTGCCCAGAGATCAACCAGCAGCAGGAAAAGAAACCATCTAGCTTGAACCCTTGTCCAGCATCTCATCCGTTGACTAATATGGATCTCAGCATATTCCTTTAATAGGTGCACTGATGCACCTCAAATGGCTTGCTTGATTCCTTTAGGAGATCAATGACCTTCTGGTACTGCTATTAGAAGAGAAGCAGAATGTCTGCAATATTGCAACAGGAATATTCCAAACCTTTTGAGAAAGAGGTTTTATTAATGGCAGATTCAGTCTAGTGCCATTCAGAGAACAATTGCAGAGAACAGCAATAGATCTCCATCTAGAAGCCTTGTGGTAGGGTGACAACAAGCTCCAAGTGTTACTGATAAAAACTTTCTTTAAGAGGAGCGGGAAGAACTCCAGCATGTTTGAACCTTTTTCATTGCCATGACATGGCATTTTCCCACAGTCCCTGCTCTACTGCTCCAAAAGACTGATGCATGATAGAACATGATTCCTTCAATTTTCTGTATTTCTACTGACATACTTTTAACTTCCACAAACTTAAAATTCACATTCACACTGACATTGTCAGCATCAATTCTCAGTCTGATGTTTCCTCAGGGCCATTCAAATATGAAGTATAACTGATATCTCTGTAAGTAGCATAAAAAAAGATGCTGCAACTTCTTCCATTTCCAGTTCTAATGGTATAGACTGTGCACGTACTTATAGCTGTATTTCAAATTAATTTTTTAGGTGTGGCAAAAGTGGGATGCTGGTCTCCTTAGATACACTCTAGGATGAAAAGTTGCATTTTCAGTTGTTTAAGAAGGACGAAGAAGAATGACAATGTAAGACCTAACACATAGAAAAGGCAGCAATCCATAAGTGCTTTGGGAGCTATGGATTGCCTGAATTTCTCTCTCTCCATCCACATAACCTGGCACATGATTGAACATAACTGACAACCTATCACTGATATCATCTCAAAGTAGTTACCTCAGTTATCTCAGTTTGATCTCGAGTTATGATCTTTATGCAGGACACATTGCTTTGGGCTTCCTCCTTTTCCTTCCTTGTAATGAGTCAAGCTGCCGAAACAGATTTAGAGGCTCATCTGAGTCTACCGACCATCATCCATACATATCAGTGTATGCCACCATTGGCAGAATCTCTGTATGCAAGAAGAAACAAGAGCTCACATTTGTCAGGCTGCTGAGTGTACACAGAGAGCAAGAGATATCCACAGACACTGCTCTGTGCTCTCCCCTCTCCATATAGATGTGTAAACTGCACAAGCAGGCTCCAGATAGAGTTTTCTAGCTCTATCATCTGTGCTGAACCTGTAGCAGCACTGAGTACTTAATATCTTTGAAACTCTGGTATTTTTGTACTTTCCCATTAAACATTGATCCTGCAATCAATTTTTAGCAAACAAATTCTATAAGAGGGACAGTTTTGATGAGCTGAGGTTTATTCACTCTCTTGCAATTGGAGGGGTTTTAAGCCCGAGAGAAGAATGGACAGAGTGCTTCACCAGGATATCTAAGGATGCAAATCCTGTAATCTCAGAGTACACTTACTTCTTCTCACAGTTTGTGATAATGGCGCGAAGTGATGAGGCATTGTAACAATTTCACTCTTTCTTTGACACTAAAATCTGGCAAAAGGCAGCTAAGTGCTTGTGGCAAAGCAGCAGGTGAGACAGGGAGCAGCTCTTCAGTCAGCTCTAACTGCCTGTTTCATTTTGTGGGACAGAACCAAGTCCAGCAGGCAAAGAAACAACACTCTGTATCACTGGAAGACTCCTGAAAGGCAGCTAGAAGGCAGTATTTGAGTCATATATGGAATAAACTTTGAAATGTTTTTAACATCTTATATTTCTCAGCCTGCCAGGGGTTGTGTTCAGATATAACTAGACGATCTTAAGGTCCTTTACAACCCTAACTATTCTATGATTCTATGATTCTATATCTGCGCAAAATGGGTGAATTTATGTCATACCAGCTATGCATCAATTCTCTTCACATTAGTCTGTATGTGACGTTATTAAAGAAAATGTACTGCGCAGACGCATCTTGCTGTAATCTGCATTCATCTGCAGATCCTGACTTCTTAGAGGATTATACATGTACGTGTTACAAGATCACCTCTGCTGCCTCCACTACATATAAGTCCAGTGCAAGGGAATGAGATACCCCTCCTCCCTTTCATGACTTCTGAACTGCTGAAGATTGCCTATAGCATGCAGAGATGAATGACTGATATCATAGAGGAGATGAATCCTGCTTTGTTTCTTCTATGCTGTGCCTAAGGCAGCATACATCTATGCTATGCCTCAAAAAGCATCGAGGTTCTTGAGCAGACCTAGATTTTTTACTAGGCTGATATACCCAAGGGTATCACCGCTCCCAAGTTCAAAAATCATTGTTCACTAGTTTGCAGCCTGTTTTGGTGATACACTGTGAGTGGGCAATTTTCCATGTACACAGTAGACCCAATCACATTACTAATGCTCCATTTAAGGATCAGCCTGAGTAGCGTGAGTACACTCCGCTGTCATCAATTTGTACTAACTCACTGTTTAGCTGACCTCATGCAAAACTGCAGTGTGCTGCACCACCTTGTCCTTCTCTAGCCTCCAAGCCAAGGTGCTTTCCCACTGCAAGGTCCAGCTCTTCAGCTGGGTTTCTGTCTCTAGGCTTTTCTCCCTGTTAATGGCATTGCAGGAGATCCTTTGTTATGTTGCACAATATATCTAATGGCCTCTTACTAGATTCTTAGCTGCATTTGCAGCCATAGGATCAGTCATCATAAACCCGGCACAAAAGACTACAAAAGGAAAGCCACAAATAGCATGAATTACATTTTAAAAATGCTTGAAAAAAGAGAAAGATTTCTGAATTTCATTTTTTTTTAAACAAAGCAAAGCAAAATACTCCACAGAAGCAAATCACCTTAGCCCTGGATACTCAGTTTTTATTAAAAGACAGCTTCCGGCTTTGATACAGCAAATTTATGAGGACGTGTATATACGACAGAGGCTACAGCAGTATCACAGGTCATAGCTGAAAACATTTTCCTCACTCTCTGACACAGAGGAAGTACTTTGCAAATGTTTATAGGGCATATCTAGAATCCTTGTATCTAGGTTTTCCCTAGTTTATATGTGTTACAAAGAGCTCAATTCAGCATGTGATTTATGTATACAACTGCAGATTATAAACACTGTGCTCTAATCAGATATGATTACTTGTAATGCTTCACTCCTGCAATAAAGCTTATTTTCAAGGTCAGCTCCCAGCAATATCTTGGAATACATACAGATGTGTGTCATTATTAAAAATCAAAATTGCAGGTAAAAGTGACTAGAAGAGACATGAATGATCACAAACACTTGTTTTTCCATGGTTAGAGATACACCAATCAAGAAGCAAACATTTGGAACTGCATTTGCCTGTCAAAGTGGTTGATCAGGACTTCCTGAGAATGTGTAATACTTAAGAACGTATAAATAGACTTATGTATGTATGTTCATTGTATTCAGCAATCTCAATTACAAAGACAGATTCTACTTGTTTTGAAGTTGCTTTGTCTTTTGTACTAAAGATAGTAAGTTTTACACAGCAAGCTAAAAATAGAGTAAGCTCAACACAAACTGAAGTTAAAAATACACCACAAGCAAAACTAGCTTTTGCCATTTTCAGGGAAAAGGCCAGGGGGCTGCAAAGCCAGTGGTTACATGGGATTATAGGGGTGGATTGGGAACTGGTGGGCAGTAGAGCTGTAATGAGAACTATGACATTCAGGGCAGCCTGGGCTTTCTGAAAAGCAGCAGTGCAGTGGGAGCACTATCAGCTGTGTGCCTCAGAAAACAATGAATTGTCAGTGAGGGCATGGCTGAAAGAGGATGACAAGAGATCTAAGGGACAAACAAAGGAGCCAGTCAGTGAAAGAGAAGAGATTTTCACTAAAACTAACAGAGGGTATTCTTACTGCCCCAGTACTTCAGGCTGTTAGTGCATAAAGGTCATTCACACTTCAGGAGATTAAATAGAGTTAATAAACATAGCTAACCATCAACATACAAAATTAATACGTTTCTAACCACTTTACTCAGCAGGACAAAACCTGGTTTAGTAAGGTTTTGTGTGTAAATGGACAAATAGCAAGGGCAATTTTCAGCTAGCCTGAGTACCACCGCTCCAATGGCACTGAGTCAGAAATGTGGGCTTCCAAGCAGCAACTCAGCAGGTCCAAGTAGGGCAGTAAGCAGGGGACAAGTAGGACAAAGTAGATTTTGGAACTTTTGTGGAATTTGGGCAATCTGACCATGATCCAAAGAGCTTAAGGGTCTTTTCCTAGATCACACAATAGCACATTGGCAAACTGCTAACATTCTGGCTTCCAGCCAGAAGCACTGTCCTCCATCCAGCTGTGTAAGTGAACAGAAGAGGGAGTTCTTAGCTGAAGGAATTTTTTTGCCTCAAGTTTCCAAGCTAGGCTTGATAGCTAAAACAATTGAAAACATTTACAATAAAATGAAAACAATACGTAATAGTATTGTTTTCCAGCTATTCTAGTGCCAAAAAACAGCTTTGTTCAGGAAACCAGTTGTAAATTTGACAAGGAAGAAACAGAGATAAGTTGGACTACTAACTTGCCAAGAGAGACTCCCTAAATTTAACTGTCTTGAACTTTGGGAAGCAAGAGGTGGCCTTCAGCCCAGTTCAACCCTACTCTAAACTAAACCCCAGTAAACTCAAGGTACATCACCATATATTGTATTATGGATTCTTGATTTAATAGCCAGATATATTTAATAATATACCAATAGTTAAGTCCATGTGTGTATATAGAATCATAGAATCATAGAACAGTTAGGGTTGGAAAGGACTTTAAGGTCATCCAGCCAGGGCAGGAACACCTCACACAAAACCGTGTCACCCAACGCTCAGTCCAACCTGGCCTTGAATACCATCAGCAATGGAGCATTCACAACTTCACTGAGCAACCCATTCCAGTGCCTCACCACCCTCAAAGTAAAGAATTTCTTCCTCAGATCAAATCTAAACTTCCACTCTTTAAGTTTGAACTCATTATCCCTTGTCCTCTCACTGCAGTCCCTCACGAAGAGTCCCTCCCCAGCATCCCTATAGGCCCCTTTCAGGTACTGGAAGGCTGCTATGAGGTCTCCACGCAGCCTTC